>CM053027.1:158397502-158636117 GCA_028564925.1 Lithobates sylvaticus | reverse complement strand
ATTTCATGTTGCCGACTGTTAGAAACACATTTAATAAAAACATGTAAAATGTACTAAAAAGTTCCAGACTGAGGTTCTTCCTGCCAAACCAAACTGCATGGGTCCTCATTGATGCTGCTGTTATACAGTTTGTGAATGTTTATTGGTGAAATAGTGTCATGTAAAATTACAGTTCACCCACTCTAGGAATAAATTGATTACATAGTAGAGTGACAGCTTACCAAACTTGTTTTAGTTGTTGGTGCTAGGTATGCTGAATCAAATTTTCTTTTTTTTGTTTTAACTTGACACTAAGGCTAACAGTGCCAACACAACATAAGGATGTGTTGGAAAAAAAAGCTAAGACCAACCATATTTTTGTCAAATACTTCCAATGAGTTACAACTGACAAGAGGGTGGGTACAGGAGATCAATAAAAATATGTGAATGAGAATGTGCTCACAGTTGAAGCCTACTTTAGTTAGTCCTTTTTGCAGGTGGTCACTTAGATACATATACAGGAGAGGTTTCTGAATTCTGTCTAATGAGATGCATTTCTATAGCACAATCCAAGATGCCTGTTTTAAAAAGTTTAAAATTGAACTCCAGATATTTTACTGCATAGTTACATTGTTCCGGCTAAGGCTACAGTCTTCTAGGTCAGTGCCAAGAGTGGCTGTATAGTAAGCACAGGGCGTCACTTGCTCAGCATTGCCACCATTACAGACTGCCTTGTATTTTTTTTTTTATGACTTTATGGCATTCTCTGATGAAATGAGGTGGAGATCATGATGTCACCACCTTGCCTCTCCACCTCTCTAATTAGTATAATATAAGAAATTGCAAAACAATAATATATGTGTTATTATCATTATTATTATCATCAACAGCATCATCATCAACAAAAATCATAAATAAAACATAAAATTTAATATTGAAACCTAAAAATCTATAGGACTTGGTAAAGCAATTTTACCTACCTGGTCCTCCCCTCCTACAGATTACTGCACTGCAGCCTTTTACCCCTGCAGTTATGCCCCTGAGTCTAAGATCCTTTGACATCATCAAAACTGATGCAAGGAACACAGACTTGCATTGGATGTGAGGATGCTAACGAACAGTCCAGCAGAGAGTTGAACACGAGGGAGTGCCATCTGCTGTGAATGAGGTGGATCAGGTAAGTAACAGTGCTTTTTTGTCCCCTAGACAGCTTTTTAGGTTTTTAGGTTTCCTGGAGTTGGGCTTGAATCAACACCGAAATTATTTAACCAAATGATCTTAAGTTTGGGCCATTGGTACATATAATCTCACAAAGTCAGTAATAACTTTCAAACTGCCTTGCAAAACGTCAGAGTACACCGTCATTATAAAATTATGGAAAAAAATTTGCTGCAGTTCAGCATCAAAAGAGAAAAAGACAAATGTGTTGGTGGTACCAATCTCATGATCCATTCTGACTATTACTGACCCGAATACAAGTTTAAATGAGCTATAACGCAGATCAAAAATCTGATTCGATTTCACCAAGAGGGTTTATTTTTCTTCTTGAGTGACAACTTAGGCTGTAAGCAAACACTGCCCTTTGCATCAAATGTTCTTTCACATTTTTTCTAAATGTACCCTTGATGATTGATTTTTGTTCAGTGTCTGAGACCACAGTGAATATAAAGCAAAATAGAAACTTCTGCTTTAAATGGATGTAGATTTTTGTTTTCTGTGAAGGGTTTATCAGATGTAGGAACGTCAGCAATTTCATTTCTTTTATTTGGATTGTCATTAATCTACCTTACCTCAAAAAATCCTAGTATACAATGTACTTGATGATGGCTGGAGAGACATGCATGCCATACCATGAGATATATAAAGAATGTACACCTGCAGCAAAAATAATATTGCTATTACACAGGAGGTGCTGAAGTGTTGGGGCCCACTATGCCACTTGGTAAAGAAAGTACAGTCTAAAAATTAAGCCATGCATGGATACTGAAAGTGTAAAGTCTTGCATGAGTTGATGGCACTATATAAAATACAAATATTTATCTTAATAAGGAACCTTCTGGTAAAACTACTGAAGAAGACTTTCATACTGTCCATTTTTACTTTCCCACAATTCTGCCAGGTGCACAAATCTGCATTGTGAAGTAAACCATTCAATGGGTATAAAAGTTTCATACTACCTATTTGTTCATGAGGAGCAAGGAGGATTTTCAGAAATTCTCAATATTAGGGCAGGTCCAGTGTAGGTGAGTTAGATTGAAGTGTTGGGCATTTCATTCTGGATATAAAGAGAGCCAGCCCTGCCAGGGGATTTTAGGGGGATGTTAAATGCCCTACAAGCCTGGTCCAGGCTCTCAAAGGGCATTAGTGTGGCATCACAGTGACAAAAAATACCTATTTTTATAGCATGTAAAGTAGGCATGGGGTTACCAGTTTTTATATTTTTAAGTTGCTGGTATAACTAAGAGTAATGTTCTCTAAGTGAGTTTAGTCAGAGAAAAATGGTTTAGGGAGCTTTAATTTGGTGTTAGAGCCTAGTGCCTTAACCACTTCAGCCCCGGACCAATTGGCAGCCAAAGGACCAGGCCCCTTTTTGCGATTCGGCACTGCGTCGATTTAACTGACAATTGCGCGGTCGTGCGACGCGGCTCCCAAACAAAATTTGCGTCCTTTTTTTCCCACAAATAGAGCTTTCTTTTGGTGGTATTTGATCGCCCCTGCGGTTTTTATTTTTTGCGCTATAAACAAAAATAGAGCGATAATTTTGAAAAAAATTCAACATTTTTTGCTTTTTGCTATAAGAAATATCCCAAAAAAATATATAAAAAAACTATTTTTTTCTCAGTTTAGGCCGATACGTATTCTTCTACATATTTTTGGTAAAAAAAAATCGCAATTAGCGATTATTGATTGGTTTGCGCAAAAGTTATAGCGTTTACAAAATAGGGGATAGTTTTTATAGCATTTTTATTAATATTTTTTTTTTTACTAGTAATGGCGGCGATCAGCGATTTTTTTTGTGACTGCGACATTATGGCGGACACATCAGACATTTTTGACATATTTTTGGGACCATTGTCATTTATACAGCAATCAATGCTATTTAAATGCATTGATTCCTGTATAAATGACAGTTGTAGTGAAAGAGTTAACCACTAGGGGGAGGGGAGGGTTTATGGGCTGTGACGTGTGTGTGTTTTTTTACATTAGGGGGCAGGGCTGACGTCTGACGTCATTGATCGGCTTTCCCGATGACCGGGAACAGCCAATCAATGACAGGCAGAGTAGGAAGCGCGGGGAGAGGTTTGTTTACACATACCTCTCCCCGTTCTTCAGCTCCGTAACCCGATCGCGGGACTCCAGCGGCGATGGGGTCCGCTGGTCCCGCGGCCGGGGTCACGGAGCTCCCGACCGGGTCGCTGGCGCGCGCGCGACCCACAGGCAGGCAATTAAAGGGGACGTACAGGTACGTGCTTTTGCCTGCCCGTGCCATTCTGTAGATGTATATCTACATGAGGCGGTCGGGAAGCGGTTAAAGAAATGTCATTGACGTCATTGATCAAATATAGATATAGAAGACAAATTAGAAGAGTGAATTTTTTACTTTTTATCTGAGAATAGATGTTTATTTGTCCCAAACATGTTTGAATCCACTCACTATGGACTAAGTCACTACCTCTGCTGGAAGTCTATTCCAAGCATCAACTATCCTTTCAGTAAAATAATACTTTTCAAGGTTGGTTTTGAACTTTCCTCCTGTTAGTTTGAAGTCATGTTCTTGTGTTCTTGATCTTAGCGTCGTATTAAAATATGTCCCTCCTTAACCTTACTCTCCCCTTGATATATTTAAAAGTTTTAGTCACATCTCCCCTTTCCTTTTCTTCCTTGAGACTGTACATATTAAGTTCCTGAAGTCTTTCCTGATATCCTTTATCTCTCAGACCTTTCACCACATGATCGATGATATCAATGACATCATCCAAGGGATACAGACCCTTTGTTTTCATTTAGCACCAGGGAACGAAAGAGGTCATTCATGCAAAGTGAGTGACAAGAGTGAATCATGTCGATGGTCAATTGTTTTTGCTTGGCAGGCATTGTTCATCATGATTGCCATGGATCTGCATAGCTGGACAATGTATTATGGATTTACATAGTAAGACCTTTTATTTTTTTAAGTAGGAGACTTGTATAGCCAAATTGGGGGCTGTGCAGGCAAAGATCTTGCACCTGGGTAGCAGGATAGCAAATCCTGCAACAGGGTAACAGGATAATTCAGAGCAAATGTAATATACCTATGGGTCCATTAGATTAATTTCTTTGTTTAGCTCTACTGAGTAATTGGCAAACAGCAAAAGCTTATGGCCTTTGAAATGGTTTCTGTAGGTTCTAAGTATTTGTATTATATCAGTAAAGTCCAGGTTACAAATTATTATTGAGGCATGGAGATTTGGGACTTTGTTTGAATCTATCCAAATGGAAAGTTCTTTTAACGTTATATATGGAGTTTACCCCAGCACCTTTAGTGTAGCAATTTCTGAATAGGCCACTTGGGCAAACATACTCTGGTAGGCCAACTATCTTCAGGTTAATTATAGGAGATCTTTTTTCTTGGTTGTTGTTTTTGTCTGCAAGCATGTGTAGACAGTTGTCTGTGGTGTGTAGACTCCAGAGTGTCTCCTAGAGTGCTTACCCTCTTCTCAAGGTCAGACAGTGTTTTGTAAAACTTTTGTAAATCTCAGACACGGACTATGAAGAAAGCATATCCATCTATGATGTGTACGTGTCTCAACCCAGAGCACTAAGGGGGTCATTTACTAAGATGAATGTGCTGCGCCGGTTCATACCTTAATTGGTGCGAC
The DNA here is from genome assembly GCA_028564925.1 of Lithobates sylvaticus. Taxonomy (NCBI): domain Eukaryota; kingdom Metazoa; phylum Chordata; class Amphibia; order Anura; family Ranidae; genus Lithobates; species Lithobates sylvaticus. The sequence goes on along the minus strand of CM053027.1, from coordinate 158,631,279 downwards.
AGTTAAATCATTAATTGAGCGTGTGAACCGGGGCAAGCATAATCGCAACAGCAATAATAATATACCATTGATAATAGCGCACGCGGTATCATTAAGAGTCCATTCACACAGGGGCAACACGACTTCCAGTGCGACTTTGGGAGGCAACTTGGACACATTCTTGGGCGCATTCAACACGACTTGGGGCGACTTACAACGCGACTTTAAGTCGCCCCCAGGCGACTTTAATTTTAAAATAAAAAAACGGCATGGGTTCCCCTCCAACCTGCCAGGTTGCGTGCTCGGATAAGGGTCTGGAATGTATTTTGAGGGGGACCCCCACGACATTTTTTTTTATTTTACCGTGGGGTTCCCCTTAATATCCATACCAGACTAACTAGTAATAACTTATTATAGGTATTGGAATAACTAACTAACTAGTAATAACTTATTATAGGTATTGGAATTTCCTTTCAAATTTGGCTATTAGTGAACATAATGAATACGAATTTATCCAAAGTTACGAATTATCCGAAATAACGAATGCCGTATCTAAACTAATAGAATATATCCAATTAATAATAATAAATAATAATAATAAAAACGTATTATTATTATTATTTATTATTAATTTGTCCTGTTCCATTTGTTTAGATGCGGCATTCGTTATTTTGGATAATTCGTAACTTCAGATAAATTTGTATTTGTTACGTTTACTAACAGACAAAATTTGAAAGAGGGGGGATCTCACTGCTCCAGGAACACAAACAGATATGAAAAAGCACTACTGCTAGTGCGAAACGTCAGCTTTTTTGTCTGCTGTGTTCTTTGTTTTTTGATGTGAATTTTTTAAAATAAAGAAAGGCGTTTTTTTTTTTTTTTAAGAGTGCGGCAGTCCAGAGTTTGTTTCTGTTCATAGCCAAAATTTGAAAGGAAACTGCAATACCTTTCATTTTAATTTCATAGTTAGTTATTATTAGTTAGTTATTATTTAAAATTTTCGGATTTTTATTCTTTTGAATTCTCAGATTTTCTTTCTTATTTCCGGATTTTCGAATATTCGGATTTTGAAAATCCAAAAATTAGAAAATTCGGAAATTTGAAAATCTAGATTTTTTAAATCTAGGTTTTCGAATTTCTGAATTCAGAATGTTGGAATGTTCGAATTCCGAGTTTCTGAGTTTCAGAATTTTCGAAAATTTTTGAATTTTCGAAAATTTTTGAATTTTCGAAATTTTTAATTGCCGGGAAAAAAAAATGAATGAAACGAAAACAAACAAGTTTTTCGACAGTGCACCTGTCTAGTTTACAATCACTTTAACCACTTGACCTCCAGAAGATTCACCCCTCTTCATGACCAGGCATTTTTTTTCCGATATGGCACTGCTTTACTTAAAAGAGGAAGTAAAGCCTATTTAAAAAAAAAAAAAAAAACGGAACCTGCAAGGCAAAGGCATAATGAGCTAGTATGCATAGCATACTAGCTCATTATGAATGACTTACCTGAGAACGAAGCCCCCGAAGCGACCCTCATCCACGATCTTCTGCGCCGCCATCAAACCCGGAGTGACTTCCGGGTCTCGCCACTCCAGCGATGTCATTCGCTGGAGCGGCGATGACGTCACTCCCGCGCATGCGCACAAGAGCGGCATATCGCCGTGATCTCGGCATGCTCAGTGCGCCTGCACGCCGCTGTCTACGCGCATGCGCCGTAGATAGCGGTGCCTTTTCTTTTCTAAATATCTCCTAAACCATGTAGGTTTAGGATATATTTATTGGACCTACAGGTAAGCCTTAATCTAGGCTTACCTGTAGGTCAAAGTGGTTTGTAAGGGTTTACAACCACTTTAACTGACAATTGTGAGATCAGTGTTCTACAGGCCTGTAGAAGGAGCTGAGCTCCGAGCACGTAGTCTTACCATCCGGAACGGTCTCTCTATGGTGCCTGATCACTTCCAGGGAAGTCATATCCTTGCGTTTCACGCTGGTTCCGGCCAACTTCCTTGTGGCCACAGGACTGCACAACGTATCCCTTGCCATTCCACTGATGCCTGGAAAATGGTCCCTTAAGCCTGGAGAGTTACCACTTTGATCATACAGATGAACTTGACATAAATTTACTTCTTATGAGTGTTACATTTACTTTGCAGTTAAAACTTATCTTAAATACTGCATTGAGGTGGCACTTCCTGTGTTCTTCCATGCTCCTAGGTGGAAGTGCAGAATAATGTAAATCTGCTAGAGGGCGGTCCACATAGTGGTTAAGTATAGTCTGCTAAGGTTTCAACTGTTGCTAAATTGTGAATGAGATGATGTTAGAAATGTCCTTCAAGCATAATGCAACCTACACTGCTAGCTTTTTGTAATTGATAGTAAAGTTGGCTTAAATCGACTCGCTTTTTTAATCATTCACTTCACTGGTTCATCCCTATTCATTATTTTGGGGGGTGTGCACTTTCTGTCCTTGGTTTGGGAGTGCAGGTGTTTCACAGCGTGGGCTTTGGTAATGAAGTGATCTTTTTGGATGCTCTCTGCCAACAGGCTTCCAAGGCTGTTTTTTCCAGATGTGGTATGGCTGAGAGTGTGTTTTGGAAAGACAGTAGGATGGAGCAGCTCCTGTGTGGATGTATCCCAACAGGCAACAGAACTGGAGGTGTTTGAACATTTTTATGTTCTGTTATGTTATGTTATGTTTATGTTCTATGTATGTATTTATGTTTCTTTTAATATACGTTGTAAATTAACAATATTTGTTTTGCATATTAACGTTGATTATGAGAACACACCCGACAAAGGATTCCCAAAGCATTATGGGTTTTCTATAGAAACAGCCAAGGATATTTATTTTCAGATATATTGCCTTTGCTTGGAAAGTCAAGGGGTATTCAGGAAAAAGAATGAGAAGGATGTATAATTCAAGCTATTAAAGCGGTTCTGCACTGACAAAATCAAAATTTTTTTTTGGTCCATCTATGTGTAAAGTATGCATCTTAAAAGAAACTTACTTGTTTAGGTGCTGCATAGTTCCTACGTCCGTTTTTATGTAGAATGATAAGTTATAAAAACCTCTCGTGAGCGATGTCATTTTGCTTGTGGGCATTTGAAACCCACAAGCAGACTCTTCCTGGTTCCCTTCTTTTTCCCCTCCCAGCATGCATTGCCAGTTCCCACGCATGAGCTGTAGGTTCTGAGCTACGAGCGGCGTAATCGGGACGGTTACCATGGCAACCATGCAAATCACGTGAGATTTCGCGTCGGAACCCCTGCAATGTCTCCTGGGATTGATTACACGAGATCCCAGGAGACACAGCGAAACAAAGAGGAAATTACGCCAATCCCCGCTGAGAGCCGCCCACCCCCGCAGGGAGAAGAAAACAGATGAAGACATCAGGAAAGGTAAGCTTAAAAGATGCAGAATTAAACAATCAATTCTGTCATCTTACAATCTAGAGAAGCCATAGAGACATACTTCTATGGATGGGTGCAGAACCGCTTTAAGCTCTGTGAACAATAGACTTTTTAGAAGAAAAGAAGAAACTGTAAAACGTGTGGAAATGATCCGAGAGCTACTTTTGCTGGCTGTATGTAATAGTACAAATTTTTTTTGTAATATTTTACATTAAATTTTCAAAAATATTGTTTTTCGTTCTGATCACATTATAGTATAGTTGAAGATATTTTTTTTTAGACAGAGTGGAGAGGTATCAGAACACCTATCAGGCTTTCATTGCTGTTTGTGTCCCTATTAACCACTGTGCCCCAGAAGGTTTTACCCCCTTAATGACCAAGTCATTTTTTGCTGACTGACAATTGTGTGATCGTGCGATGCTGTACCCAAATAAAAAGGAATGTCCTTTTTTTAACCACAAATAAGGCTTTCTTTTGGTGGTATTTGATCACCTCTGCAATTTTTATTTTTTGCGCTATAAACAAAAAAAAAAACGACAATTTCGAAAAAGAAACAATATTTTTTACTTTCTGCTATAAAACACATCCAATAAAAAAAAAAAAAAAAAAAATTGAATTTCTTCATCAATTTAGGCCAATATATATTCTGCTACATATTCTTGGTATAAAAAATCACAATAAGCGTATATTGATTGGTTGTGCAAAAGTTATAGGGTCTACAAACTATGGGATATTTTTTTGACATTTTTATTTATTTTACTAGTAATGCGATCAGCGATTTTTAGAGGGACTGAGGACAAATCGCACACATATCAGACATGTTTGACACTTTTTTGAAAAACCAGTGACATTATTACAGTCATCAGTGCTAAAAATATGCACTGTTACTGTACTAATGACACTGGCAGGGAAGCAGTTAACATCAGGGGCGATCATTTGGTTAAGTGTGTCCCTAGGGGGTGCTTGCTAACTGTGTGGGGGATTGTCTGACTGGGTGAAGACAGGGATCCATGATCTCTATCTTCTCCCCTGTCAGAACGGCGATCTGCCTTGTTTATATAGGCAGACCGCCATTCTACCTCTCTGGGGAATGAAAGCGGATGGCCAGCAGACACCAGGTCCCCCGGACCTGATGATTGGTTCCCCTACTGCCTCCCCCAGTGTCTATTGCACAAAATGACGTACAGTACCAGCCGCCAATATTGTGTTTCGGTGGTGCTTCTCGCCGCCCCCATGAGATGCAGCGTATCTATAGGAATGTATTGGGGGCAGCGAGCGGGAGGAGCGACATAGGTCAGTGCTGGCTCCAGCGATGGGGTATATCGTTTCGCACAATAGAGCCGACCTGGTGCGCAATTTATCTATTTGCCCTAGTGACCACTATGAATGAAATTGAAAGAAAATCCCAAACTTTGCATGGTCACCAGAACAGAATAGAATAAGAAATAGATAGAATAGAGGTGAAATATTCCAATGTGGACACCAGTTTGGTGACCCTGGTGACTATCAGCAATTTCCCTCACTTTGGAAGGATTCCTTCTCACTTTCTGTTGGGGCAGTAGGAAGGGTTATAATGCTCCTTTACTTTATCCAAAATGAAAAAAAGTTATGTTGCTTTCAATTTTACTTTAACTGAAGAAATAAAATATATGCAAAATCACAGTAAGTTACATTTGAGGAGTTGCATTTGACCTAACCCTTATTTTCAGAAAACAGAATTGAAATATTCCATCAAATAGGTTAATAGTGCCTTATCTATTAAAATAAATAGGATCTTTGAAAACATTCACAAAAAGGGATGTAGAAATCACAATTACTTCATTATGTAAGAAGGCTGGCTGGAGGCTAGCCTGTATTTGTAGGAGGAGTCTGAGGGGTTACCACCCACCTGTTTCCCCTAAATCTTCATGTACCCTTATACACATTGTACATTTTTCATATTCATACATTCAGGGTATGCTCTCTTTTAGGTGTACTGACCAGCTTGGCCAAGGCACACCTCAGGTCTTGGTAGTTAAGGTATTGCATTTCCAAGTGAAGACTGACTACAAATGCTTTAAACATTTAGCTGGTTGTATCTCACACTGGATGTTTACCTGAGTTCAGAACAAATCTTTGTACAGATTAGCTGAAAAACATAGAAATGGATGGTGAATTAAACACCAGTGGACGGGTGGTAGATTGGGCTATATTCTCAAACCTCAACTGATTGCAAATTAGCGCAATCAAAGTCTGATATTTCAGTATGCCAGTTGTTATTGTCTTTTTTGCATGTGCCTTCTTTTCTTACAGCCTAATGAGACTGTAATAACTTATACATATACAAGCCTCCATAGTAAGCTGTTTACTTGGTGGCACTAGTGCAGGCTTGCTCCTGAGCCTCGCTGTCTGTGTTTATTGACACAGACAGCTGGACTCAGCCCTGGTTCCCTGCTCCCTCATCACTGGTTGTGATTAAAACAGCAGCAGGAGTCAATGAGGAGGGAGAGAGCAGCCAAAGCCTTTTTTCCATTTTAAATAAAGTAGAGAAGGACTAAAGTGCATGTAATTTTAGTTTTTGTTGACTATGTCTTATAGGGCAGATTTTCCTTCACTTCCTGTCCTGGAGACAAAAAAAGGGGAAATCAAACCTCTACAAAGGGAGGGGAATTCCCCTCCTAAACAGTTGTCCCCCAAACAAGTGCCCACTTTCCCCCATTGGACTATATCTCACCTTTATTTCTGTTCTAAGAACAATGGTAAAATGTTGGATTTCCCATCAATTTCTGTCCTGGTGGCATCTAAAAATATAGTGGAAGATCCTCCTATGTGGGACACAGACAGCCAGTAAAACATGATAGGACTCTAAACCTTCCCTAGTCATGAGTTGCATCGTATTTATTCCTTCCGTTTGCTGGACTATGGCAATTGCTTGATGGGTCTATTAAAGTTCCCAATTGTTTTAACTTTCTGATATGTTGGGTTTTTATACTGGTTTAGCACTTCCTCCTTTGTTTTATTTGATTGTTTTTCTCATCTGGTCATATGAGATTGGGAGCAGCGGCCGGCCACTAACCCTCCCCAACCCTTTATAGCCACCTGACTGGACACTTCCATGCGCTGGGACTTTTGTTGGTTTAAATATCTACATTATATTGTGTATGTTCCAGTACCCACCCGGTGGTCGCTACCGCACCCGGTACCTTAAAAGAGAAATGTGTTTTTTTTTGGGCTATTCATACTTACCCAGGTGGATGCAGCATCAGATCGATGCTGCATCTGTCCCCCCACCACCTCTTCACGGAGAACCAAGCCACAGAACATTGCCAATGGCTCGGTTCTCTCACCTTCCCCAGCGGAGAGCTGCTGAATGTCAGTCAGCAAATCTCATGCTCTGCTCCTCCACGCTCACTGGAGCGCTGAGCTGTGGAGGGGCAGGGAGCGGCTGTCTCAGCGGCTCGCTGAGACTGCCATCAGTCAAGGCAGCTGGCAGATCCAGACTTTCTAAGTCAGGATGACGTGCTGCCACGACTGATCCTGGTGACATCAGCTGAGAGCGCACTTCAGACCGATCTCTGCTGAAAAGGGGTCACAGGAGTGAAACACTCATGTGACCCTTAGCAGAAGCCCAGCCTAAAAAGCTCAGGCTGGACTTCTCTTTTAAGAGCTTAAGAATGTGTGCGATGGGAATATGGACTGTGCAAAACAAATCTAAAAGAAAGTTTTGGCTATACATACACTTTCTTGCCTCCTTTCTGCAAATTCCCTCCAGCTGTGATATAAACACACATTTTCATACACAAGGTTGTGGTCTAACTGTAAAATATCAACACAACTAAGCAAATGTAAAAACTGTCTTCTTGTTCATACCAAGAGTGAAAAAAAGGCCTGTGAGGCTTTGCGCATTTTACAATTTTCCTGAAAGTTATACAGTATGTACACCAAATAAAGCATTCTATACAACACGTATCAGTTGTATTTTTACAGTGTTTCAGTCCAAGAGAGTTTTCAAATGCTCACATTCACTATTACTAGTTAAAAATATCTTCTTTATTTGGCAAGTACTATTGCCTGCATTGTTTCCCATTAATGTCTTCCACAAGTTCTTCCTACTTCAAAATCCTAAAGTATTGAATTCCATATGTTTAGGACATCTGAGAAAAAAAACACATTCATGTGATGTCTCAATCAATCAGATATGCAATCATCCAGACAGACTGTAAAGTAAAACAGACAAAAATCTCATGTGACATTTAAGATGCAACCAAGTAAAAAACAATAGCAAATAAAAAAATAAAGTGCACATAGAACTGAAAAATTTTATTCCAGTCATGTCTCATTCTAAAATAGAATTAAAGTAGTGCTAACTGCAGCAAGTGAAAGGATAGCATCAACAAGGAAGTGCTGCAACAAAGGATCAGCATGTCATGTTATTCCAGCCAACTGGCTGACACTGTCCACTTACATAGTTACGTAGTTACATAGTAGGTGAGGTTGAAAAAAGACACAAGTCCATCAAGTCCAACCTATATGTGGGATTATATGACAGTATTACATTGTATGTCCCTGTATGTTGCAGTCGATAAGGTGCTTATCTAATAGTTTTTTGAAACTACAGATGCTCCCCGCTGAAACCATCACCTGTGGAAGGGAACACTACCCTCTGGAATAGGTCTCTGAAATTGACTATCTCTACCCCTGAACCCTCCCCCCCTTCGCCTAGTTTAAAAGCCCCTCTAACTTTTTGGCCATCTTCACTCCCAGCAGATCTGCACCCTCCTCAAATAGGTGCAGGCCGTCCCTTCTATAAAACTGGTGACCGACTGAGAAGTCGGTCCAGTTCTCCAGGAACCCAAACCCCTCCTTACTACACTAGCTCCTTAGCCACTTGTTTACTTCCCTAATCTCCCTCTGCCTTTCTGGTGTGGCTTGATGTACCAGTAGTATTCCTGAGGTCCTTTTCCTCAATTTGGCCCTAAAATCGTTCTTTAGGACACTCCATCTGCCTCTGACTTTGTCATTGGTGCCAACGTACACCATGACAGCTGGGTCCTCCCTAGCCCCTCCCAGTAATCTGTCCACCAGATCTGTGATGTGCCAAACCCAATCGCCCGGTAGACAGCATACAGTTTGGTGCTTCAGGTCTTTGTCACAGATTGCCGTCTCTGAGTCCCCTATCACCATAATCTGTCTTTCCTTTCCCTTCACTCCCCCCCCCCCCCATTCTCACTGGAGGAGTTCTTCCCCTGGCAGCCAGGGGGGTCCCTCATCTTCAGCAGTGCTGGCGCCTAAATGGTTTCATCAATGTCGCTCAATGGAGCGTACTTATTGGGATGTTCCAGCAGAGGATCGGCCTCCCTGACCCCCTCCCCTCTATCCTTCCTGACTGTCACCCATCTACTCTTCTTTTATTTTTTTCAATAGATTTTATTGAAAACATTGCAAATTACAAAGCAGAGGTTGTATACGTTTTCTCAAAAAGGAAACAATATGTAAAACAGAAGCTGTATTCTAGGCTCTTACATACATAGGTACATAACGAATAACAAGTGTAGGGTAAAACAGGTGTCACAGATACCTTTACCATAACAAGGTAACTGGATGGATCAACACGTAGGGTCCCTAGAAAAACAGACTACAGCTGTAGCCATGGGGATAGGGAAGGAAAGAACAGAGGGGAGGGAGAGAGAAAAGAGGGGGTGTGGGAGAAGAAAGGAGGATGATAAAAAGTGTGGGGGGGGGGTCAAACACCAGTACATTGTGCAGCAATGAAAAGAAAACCATAAATATAAAACCATAGATTTAAAACCATAGATATAGAGATACCATCTAGGGTTAATGGGTCGATATGTGTTGAGCGGCCACGTATGGGACAGAGGCTGTTGGAGTAGCTGGAGATACGATAGGGTGGACAGGTTGGATGGGAGTTGGAGCCTCTAGATCCGTGCTTGTGGGGTCAAAGCTGGAGATGTCATGGTCTTCAGAGATAATAGTAGTGAGAGTCCCATAGTAGGAGAATGAGAAGCTTTCAAAAGACTGTAGTTATGTTCGAGTCAGGGTCGCTTGCATGAAAGCCCACCATCTGGAATAGAAACGGGTATGGGACTTTCCATGTTTGAAGTTGGTATTAAGTTTATCCTTATCAAGCAAGTTTAGGAGCTCCCGTTTGAGTTGTGAGATCCGTGGGCTATGCGATGAAGTCCAGCTTTTTAAGATAAGTCTTCTGGCTAGTTTGAGACAGATCAATGCCCAGTCTTTATAGAGGGGATGGGTGGATGAGGACCATGGTAGTAGTTGATCATCCCAGTATCCAAAAATGAGAAGTAAGGGGTCTTTAGGTAGTTTAAGTAGTGTTATTTCGAAAATGAAGGAGATAACGTGTTCCCAAAAGGTGGAGATAGGTGAGAGAGGGATGGTTTTGGCTGACGACACTTGGAGCTGCTGGCTGCGCCTTGGACCTTCTTATCCGACAGGAAGGGTATGTGAGCGCGGTGCATAATCTTGAGATTTGTTTCTCTCCAGACCTCGTTGGGGGTCAGCTGGTGGGACTTATTATAACCTTGAAGGATCTTATCCACTAAGTCTGGGTCAGGAAATTCTTTCCCCCAGTTTGCCACAGATGAGGTAGCAATCGAGGGGATGATCTTTGATAAGAGAGGTTGATACATATCCGAGATTTTATAGGACTCCCCTTGTAGTAGCTTGTCAGTGAATGATAACCGAAACCTCTGGCTTTCATCTTTGCAGGAGTTTCTCATATAGCTGACACATTGCATATAGTAGAAGGCATGGGATTGGGGGAGGGAGAATGTTTCTGCAATGTCAGAGAAGAGAGCAGGGCGTCCTGTTTCCAAGTTGCATAGATTGGAGAATTTTGAGAGGCCTTTTTGCTGCCAGAAAGAGAAGGGTTTGTATTCCAATCCCGGTGGGAAACTAGGGTTTCCTTGAATCGGGGGATGTTTGGATATAAAAGGCGATAGCTTTAGTGCTTTTCTAACTTCCCTCCATGCTATGGCTGTGTTTCTAAGGAGAAGGTTGCTTTGTAAGGGTATAGGAGTAGCTTTCCATCTGCAGTGAAGAAGGGCTGCCAATGAGTAGGGATGTGCCATGGAAGATTCCATAGAATAATTGGAGCAGCGAGAGCATTGCAAAATCCAATCTAAACCTATCCTCAATAAGCAAGAAAGATTATATGCTCTGATATTTGGGAGACTAATGCCCCCTTTGAGTCTAGGAAGACAGTTTTGCAAAGGTTATACCTGGTCTTTTGTTTTGCCATAAAAATTTAGAAATGGCTTTTGTTTTAGAAGCAATGGGATCATTTGGAGTGGGTATAGTAGTCGAGAAAAACTGACCATTTTTAGAAGGTGACATCTTACCAGAAGCGAAAGAGGCAGATCCATTCAGTTACCCAATTCTTGAGTTATTTTCTTTATCAAAGGGGGATAGTTGAGGTGATAGATAGAAGAGGGTGTTTTCCCTATCCTAATACCTAGATACGTAATGAAGGAGTGGGCTACCGTGAAAGGTGAGTGGTGGGCCCATGGAGGGATAGTTGATGTGCCTATAGGGAGGATTTTTGCTCTTGTTTATGCGGAGGCCCGAACAGATCCTAAATTCATCAAAGACTGTTTTGATGATGGGCATGTCAGGGGATGGGCTGGTTGAGAAAATGAATATGTCGTCCGCGAGGGATGTGTGGAGTTCTTGAGTCCAAATTTTGATGCCGTGCAGAGCAGCCCGCTGGGAGAGATATCGTGAGAGGGGTTCTAGAGCAATGTTGAAGAGGAGGGTCTACTCTTTTCTAGTGCCTGCACTTCTTTGTCTCCACCCGCCTCTGTGCTGGCAACTTCTGGCTATGAATAAGCACTAATTTTGGTGTGAAACGCGTCAGTTATTGTTGCGCACCCCTCTTTGCTGTGGATTGTTCTATCTTGATGTGATCTTTTGATTCAAATAAAAAGCACAGGATTTTAAGTTTTTCCCGGTGTGCGGCTGTCCAGAGTTCTTCTTCACCCCTAACTTCTGGCACCTACCGGGTATGTTTCCAGCTCTTCTTTAGCATGGAAGGACTTCTCAGTGCTGGCAGTTGCTTCCCTAGATCCAGAACCTGGTCTTCCAGGGAAACAATGTGCTTGCATTTTGCGCAACAGTATTCGCCCTCGATCAGATGATCAAGGAACGCATACATGCCGCAAGATGTACACTGAGTCGCATATCCACACCCGCCGAGCATCGTACCTACTAATTTAATGAGGATTGGGGATTATACCCTGTCCAAATTAACTAACAACTAGCTTCCTGACACTAATACTCAACACTCAACAATACACAGGTACCCAACAATACAATACACATGTACTCACAGCCCACGTGCACTCGCAGCCCACGTGCACTCGCAGCCCACGTGCACTTGCAGCCCTCGTGCACTCACAGTCCATGTGCACCATGTACTCACTGCCCAAGTGCACTCACAATACACAGGTACACACAATACTCATGCACTCCCAGTATTCAGGTACACACAATACTCAGGTACAAACAGTACTCAGGTACTCCTAATACTCACATACACACAGTGCTCAGGTACTCCCAAAAGGCAGGTACACACAATACTCAGGTACTCCCAATACTCAGGTACATACCATACTCAGGTACTCCCAATAGGCAGGTACACACAATACTCCGGTACTCACAATACTCAGGTACACACAATAACCATGTACTCCCAATACTCAGGTACACACAATACTCACAGTACTCAACAATACACAGTGTCCCCACTACACACAGTCAGTCTTTTCTGTTAGTTATGACTTTGACCGCTCTGTACCTGTACACGCTGCTCCGCTCCACTCTGATCAGCTCCTCTACCCCTCTGCCGATTCGGACTTTCGCGCCAACAACAACAGCACTTGATGGTTTGTGTGTTTTCCTTTAAATTTTTCTTTATTAAAGGTTTTACATATTAAACAAAATGATGTAGGGGGGCGTGGCTTGGACTTCCATGTGAGCGGACGTGTCTCACATCAGCTCCTGCATCCTGAGCCGATCAATCCTGCCGTGAGCCCACAACACCGCCGCAATAGACAGGACACTACGCTCCCGGAGCGGAGCTACCCCTGCCGCCACACCTGGCCGATTATCGGCGAAAAAAACCGGGATGTCCAAGCCCAAAGCGGAGGCTCCTCGTGGAGGAGGCCCGATCCAAAATGGCGGCTCCCCGCTCCAACAACGCGCGGGCCGCGAGTCCTACGCCTCAGCGGCGGCGAAACTAGCACAATTCACACACGACCCGGGCAGCCCAAAGAGAGGACAGCCTAATGCAGCCCAGGATGCTGCTAAAACCTGCAAGACCAGCGCGCCTGTGAAATCACCCCAAGGGACTTACCATACACAGGAGGAAATGGCGCCGGAAACCTCGTGGAACACAGTGAGTACCCCTGCAGCCCCTCTCCCTCGCCATGATACAGCCAACCCCACAGCTGCAGATAACACTGAGCCCTCACTGCAGGATATCCTCACAGCAGTCCATTCTTATGGGAATTCACTAACTGAACTATCTGTGGAAGTCAGGAGCATGAAGGAGGGCTTGCTACATATAAGACAAGATATGCAGAAGATCAGGGAGAGGGCGGCTGCCATAGAGGGAAGAGTGAGCACCATTGAGGACGATCTGTCCCCCCTTATCCAAGAAATGCATAGTACCTCTGCTAGAGCAGACGAGACATCTGCAAGAGTCGAGGACATGGAAAACAGACTGAGAAGGTCTAACCTGCGCATAGTCGGCATGCCCGAAAAGTCTGAAGGAAAGAACCCCACTGATTTTATTGAGACATGGCTAACAGACACCTTTGGGAAAAATAATCTTACTCCATTTTTTTCAGTTGAAAGAGCCCATAGAGTGCCATCTAGACCACCGCCACCAGGGGGCCACGATAGACCATTTCTTTTGAAACTACTGCATTATAAAGATAGAGATATCATACTACGCATGGCTAGACAAAAAGCTGACATGGAAATACAGGGGGCCAAGATATCAATCTATCCTGACTTCTCAGCAGCGGTGCAAAAGCAGCGTGCGAGGTTCACTGAGGTGAAAAAAAGGTTGAGAGCCATCCCGCTGATATACTCTATGTTATATCCGGCCAAGCTACGTGTGATTGCGGATGGCACAGCACACTTTTTTGAAAGTCCCAACATGGCCGCAAACTGGCTGGACCGACATGAAAGACAGCTAAGGGGAGCCGCACGGGAACAAGCATAAGGACACCAAAAGCCGAGATATGACAGTGCCTTAAAATCCTTCTGGCTCACAACACACCTACAAGGAAAGGAGCCTTAGAAGAGACATTAAAACCCTAATTACCTTTATTCTAATTCTTGGCTACCACCTGTGCCTTGAAGTTAGAGTCATAGGGCCCCAGCCCTCACAGTTTACCCCCAATTGGCCCCGAGGGGCAAGCATGGAAGACTGTCACCGTGACCACCCGTGCTCAGGATTGTTTTGCCTTCACTGGTTGTTGGCAATCTGTTGCTGTTTTTTGTCTTTGTTCTTCTTTTTTTTTTTTCTTTTTTTTTGTTCTTGGCACAGAATCTGAATATTTTCTGCAACCGTTGGAAGTTCTACATTCCTGCAGACAACCACCATTCTTCGCGTCTTCTCACCTCTACAGGCCTCGATTTGAAAAAGACTGGATTCGCATGGGACTGCTCTCTCCACCCTCTAATGACTCAGGTATCGGGGGCTACTGGGAGTGGTACACGCAAAACCAGAAAATGCTTAGACTGATGGATATCAGCTTTGTATTACTATACCAATGCCCCAATGAGTAATAGACGTGACACAATCTTGTCCTGGAACACCAGGGGAGTACACGACCCCACAAAGAGAAATGCACTCTTTACTTTCTTTTCACAGAAAAAACCCAGTGTGATATGTCTCCAGGAATCTCACCTAACGAGTGACACTACCCATTTACTGCACATGTCCAAATACCCAGTTCAATACCACTCGGTGCACACTAGGTATTCCAGAGGTGTCAGTATTCTATTTGCTAGATCCACTGCATTTGTGGAACAAGATGTACAAATTGATAAAGAGGGAAGATTTATTTTTCTACTGGGCACTTGGGAAAAGTTAACATGTATTATTGCCAATGTGTATGTACCCCCTCCTTTTACACTTACAGTGCTACAATGCCTGGCGAGATTTATAGCCAAGCACCCGCAGGTACCAATATTGGTCATGGGAGACTTTAATAGCCCTTTGGACATCTCACTCGATGTGCTCAAAAAACTTTGCCCTCAGGGCCCTAGGTCACAAACTCCCTTAGCCAAGTTCCTATTAGAACTCGGACTAACGGACCTATGGAGGTGCAAGGCCCCTCTTAAAGCGCAATTCTCGTGTCACTCCCTGACGCACTCCAGTTTATCCCGAATAGATCTGGCCCTGGGTAACGATCTGATTCACCCCTATGAACCAGAGGTAGAATATCTACCCAGGGGGTTGTCGGACCACTCACCGGTGCAGCTGAGCCTGAATCTACACAAAACCTGTCTGCCCACTCATTGGAAGCTCAATCCTTTTTGGATTCAATTATTTCCTGACTCAGAGAACATGCAATCTCAACTCCAATCCTTCCTAGAAACCAATAGGCATTCTGCTGCATCGGGGGTGGTCTGGGACACCCTCAAAGCTTTTGTTAGGGGGATGTGCATTAGGGAGGTGAGTGGCATTAAAACTAAAAATAAACAGTGGGCAGAAGACGCTGATAGGGCAGTAAAAAGGACAGAGGCACTGTATATAGGCACGCCAACCCCGGAGAATGAGAGACAGTGGAGGGATGCACAAAAGGTATACCGCACAATACACCTACAACAAGCTGACAACAAAAGATTCTTTAGGTCCCAAACATACTTTGAAGAGGGCGAGAAGACAGGACACATGTTAGCCATGCTAGCCAGAGCACAACAACCCCCACAGTTGATTCACAACATCACCACGTCGAGGAAAGAGACTGTCACAGACACACCTTCTATTCTGGAGGAGTTTCGGTCCTTCTATAAAGATTTATACACATCTAAGGTGAACTACCCCACGGACGAGCTGACTCGGTTCCTGGAATCGGTAGCCTTACCCCAGCTCCAAGACGCAGACAAAAGCCTTCTCAATGGCCCCATTACTTTAGAGGAACTGCAAATTGCCCTAGCCACCTTCCCAAATTCCAAAGCCCCGGGAAACGACGGGTTACCAATAGAGCTATACAAGCACTTTGGAGGAATACTCTTACCAGAGCTACTCCATACCCTTACAGAAGCCCTCAAAGCAGACTCCCTACCTAAATCCATGTATGAAGCAGTAGTCGTAGTAATCTTAAAACCAGGGAAAAAACCAGACATGCCAGAATCGTATAGGCCCATATCTTTATTAAATACAGACCTAAAACTCCTTACTAAAACCATAGCAATGCGACTAGCTAAAGTGATATCCAAACTGGTACACCCGGACCAGTCCGGGTTCATTCCTAACAGGTCAACAGCGAACAACCTGCGTCGCCTTTACCTCAATATGCAAGTCCCCACTGATAACCAGGGTCACAGAGCAATCCTATCACTTGACGCCGCCAAGGCGTTTGATAGCGTTGAATGGGACTACCTGTGGCGAGTGCTGGAAAAACTTAACTTGGGGGATTACATTATCGCCTGGATTAAGTTGCTATACAAAGAACCTAAGGCATGCATTAGGATTAATAACACGCTCTCCTCCTCCTTTCCCCTGTATAGGGGTACTAGACAGGGTTGCCCCCTGTCACCACTATTGTTCGCCCTTGCCATCGAGCCCCTAGCCGCAGCCATCAGGGGGAACCCGGACATAAAAGGTTTCAAACGAGGGGAGTCGGAAGACAAAGTGGCACTATATGCCGATGATGCACTTCTATTTTTGGGAGATACTTCTGCTTCCCTCGTTAACCTAATGAATCTGATACACACGTTCGGAAAGTTTTCCGGATTCACCATAAATTGGGACAAATCTACTATACTACCCCTAGACCCAATAACCGAACCTCTGCCTCAGGTGGCGGATCAAATTAAAACAGTGGAGAAGTTTAAATACCTGGGCATAAATATCCACCCTAATCTAAGCCAATATGTAAAATTGAATATAGAACCTCTACTCAAAAAATTTCAGGAAAAAACGACCAGCTGGATTAGGCTGCCACTATCGGTAGTAGGCCGATGCAACCTAATAAAGATGGTCTGGAACCCACAGATACTATATGCTCTACATAACGCCCCTATCTGGATCCCCATTCATGTGTTTAAAAAATGCAACACCATATATCGTACTCTGATCTGGAGGAAACAAACTCCAAGAATCAAACTGGAAACGTTGCAAGAACCCAAGGACTCGGGAGGCCTGGCAGTGCCTAACCCATTCTACTATTTCGTAGCGGCTCAGCTGCAACATTTAACTGGTTGGCTACACCCCGAACCTATGGATCCCATTAGAAATATTATTCTGACTCAACTGTCTTGCGAAGAGATAGTGGAATGCATAGAGGCGGGTGAAATGGGGATCCAGAGCCAATACCCCACATTTAAATTGATAGACAGAATATGGAACAAGGCCAAACAACACATGCAATACACAGGTTACTCAAACTGGTCGCGTATATGGCACAATTGTGGCTTTCCAGAGTTGAATAAGCTACAGATGTTCCACAACTGGGCAAGAAACGGTGTTAGGTACATCCCTCAACTGTACTGCGGCGGGGTACTTAGGGACTTTCAATCCCTGAGAACCGAATTTAATCTACAAAACACCTCCTTTTACCAATATCTCCAACTCAGACATGCAATAACAGCCCAAGCAGCGTCAGGAGACTGGAAATTGACTAAGATGGGTATACTTACCCAGTTGGTCACCTCCTCGTCCCGGAAGGGACAGATCTCCTCTATTTACAACTCCCTCCTATGTCAGATATCCAAGGCAATGTCCCTAAAATGCAGGACTGACTGGGGTGAGGACTTAGGACATGTCACGGACGAGGAATGGAACACTATACTGGACAATATCCCCAAGGTGTCACTTTCCTCATCCCAAAAACTCACTCAACTGTTCATTACACATAGAACGTACCGCACGCCTGAGAAACTTCATAAATGGAACAGGAGAGACTCCCCACTTTGCCCTCGCTGTCTAGTCAATACCGGTACACTAGTACACATGCTATGGCGATGCCCGAAACTGCAGAGATACTGGGCGACAGTGATAAGTACCATCAACAATTTATGGAATCTCAAGCTACAGGTTGACCCTAAACTATGTTTACTAGGCTGGATAGACGAGGAACAATATACTCCTCATACATATATAGCAATACTGAGAATGTTATTTCTGGCTAGAAAGCTCATAGCTAGGAAATGGCTATCGGCGACTGCACCTACTTTGGCTGAGTGGATGAAGTCGGTGAACGATTCTCTCATTAGGGAACAACTCACATATAAACATAGAGGTAGCCCTAACAAATTTGAAAACATCTGGGACCCCTGGCTGGACTCACCTGGACTGGCACCTCTGAGGCTAGTCCAAAATAGAATTCTAGGAGGGAGGACGACCACTAACAATATATTACCCTAGCGAGGCAGTGATACGCTACAAAAATGATAGAAGAGGCCTGGGAGGGAGGGAGAGTAAAATGTGAAAAATTATAGCCCTGCAGAGACTGAAGTAGACACTGTCTAAAAATGTGCGTTATTTCAACGGTTTAGATACATACTGCCGCACCCGGCTCCCTATAGATCACGGTATAGCTGAGGGAGCACACCAGAACTATGTCTAAGACACTGGGTTGCACAATAGAAGATGTAATGGTATGTGTACCCCCACTGTTATATGTCAAATAAGTGTACTTATTGAAATACCGCTGTAGGGTCTGCGTACCCGACATGAAAAAGATGCGGACTGGTACCCTCAAACATCTGTGCCTTTTCAGTTTAAGTTTTTGTTTCTGTTTTGTTGTTGTGTGTTTCTCTCTTCCTATGTTGTGTATGTTTTAAAACACAATAAAGAATTATAAAAAAAAAAAAAGGAAGCGAACATGGTTTCATATTGAAAGTGAAGGTGATTTGTAGTGTAAAAAGGACTGCATAGAAAACGTTTGGTATGTGTGATTGAGGCCGTAGTGGCATCTGAGGTCAGAATAAAATCCCTGCATAGTATGAGAGAGCCTTGTCTGATCTTATTAACTTTGTGCATAAGTTTGTTCGGAAAGTGAATCTGATGGGTGTTAGGAGAATAAACATTTACTACTGTGCATCTGGTAGAGTTTAGATCACAGACCAATATAACATATCGCCCTGTCCTTTATTTCTTCAATCGGGGTGAAAGCTACAGTGTCCTGAATTGCTATTAAAACGCCTCTCTTTTTCTCTGAAATGGATGCAGAAAAGGTATGCAGAAAGTTGGGGTGCGAGCACTTAGGAGGTGAATCTTAATGGAAGTGCGTTTCCTGTATGCACAACACATCACATCCTAATTGTAGGGCTTCCTTCCAAAGGGAAGACCTCTTGGCAGGGTGATTAAGGCCCTTTGCATTAATTGAGAGGAACTTAATAGACATGGTATTTGAGGGAGGTGTCACTGAGCGATCAGCCAAAAATACTTACAGATGGGTTGTTGAGTAGGATAAGCGAACTTAGCCATGATCCATGTGTGTTCATCCATGCTCATCATGGGCATCCACAAGATCATTGATAGTGTGGGTGAAGCCAAATTCATCCATTTTATTTTCTATATGTTCGACCCTTGACCCCACAGCATTTCTTCTTTAAACTGCCTAGTGATATGCAAAATGTCAGCATGTATAGTGTCTCTGAGGCACAGCAGCATATCTTTCATGGTAGTGTCCATTATGTGCTGATTAGATGTAGGAAAGGAGGCAATGGAATCTGGGAGCTCCCTGGTCTCATCTAGTGAGTTTCATGTAGGAGTTAACTCACCCAATAGGTCGCTGTTGTCCTCCAGCCTAATTCTGGCCTTAGCAGGGATGCCCATCAGAGGAGTAGAGGCTGCAGGTGATGAAGAAGCATGCAGTTAGCTGCGTGTAGAAGGACCGCCAGGGCGAGCCGTAGGTGAGTGACGACAGCTGCCTGATGAGGGAGATGTTCTGGTGCCATCTTGCTGAGGTCCCTGGACGGTCTGGTGATAGAAGGCCACCAGTTTTTTCGGGTGGTGGTTCTCCTCTCGTTTACGGGGCCTGTTGCTGCTGTGTGTGGGGGTTGGATCTCGGTGTTAGCGGCCAAAAACAAGGCCTGCTGGAGCCGCTGGCAGTTGTCCTCCTCTGCTTGCCAGAGCTTGGGATCTAAGCGGCCATTTCCGTGTGCGCTCTTACTACGCCCCCATGGTTTGTGTGTTTTCCCCATCATAGCAAAATGATAAACTAGAAACTATGATATTAAACCAGGGTTCATCTCTTAAAATTCCCTGCGCACAAACTTATGCTCACCTCAATATTCACCAGTACTTACCGGTGATGGTGGTGGCTCCGAGCCTTCTTATAAATGCATTTTAGCATTTGTAGATATGCATATGTATATATACCCACAAGTATGGGCAGCACATTAGCTTAGTGGTTAGCACTTCTGAACCCCAGTGTGGGCACTCTCCACATAGAGTTTATATGTTCTCCCTGTGCTTGCATGGGTTTTCTCCATGTACTCCAGTTTCCTTGTACACTCCAAAGACTGGAGTTTGAATGTCCCTGTAGATTGAAAGCTCTCAAAAGCTCCTAAACCCCCTGCATTGTAATTGAACTGCCTCCCTTTATTTTGTAAAGAGCTGCTCAAACTGTTGATGCTATATACAGTCAGAAACGTGGATCCATGGATCCGGAGATCCAATTGGCCAAAGTCCGTGTGGACCACCAGGAGACCATTGTGGCCATGATGGAAGGCAAAGATGGGCCCTTCAAGGAGAAGTTTGGGAATGACAGGAGGTTTGGAAAGATGACAAAGATGGAGGTGGAGGAGGAGACCCCCAGTTCTGAACCCCTGCCCCCCCAGGGAGAGGTAAGCAGCCCCATGCCTTCCCAGGACTCAGGAGGCATGATGAGGACCATCCAGGTAATGGAGTCTCCAATGCGGGGGATCAGTCCCATGTTGTGGATAAGACTGTTTTTGTCCCCTTCACTGAGGCTGCCACTCCTGTGGGTGGCAATGTTGTGCCCGCTGATGCTGCCAGTCTTGTGGGCAGCGATGTTGTGCCTGCTGATGCTGCAATGCAGGAAGAGTTACTTTTAAAAAATGTCATTTCTGTGGAGGAACCACAGGTGTCAGCAGAGCCCATTAACCCTTCCAAAGCTGTTTGCCCCACTGCTGCTGAAGACTCTACAGCGCAGCATCAGGAGACAGCTGGTACTGCAGCAGTAACTATGACCACTCCTGTGATTGATAACAATCCCCCCAGCACCAGTGTGATGGACAATCGTCCTGCTACAGATTCTGCCAATCCAGTTCAGACTGTTGATGCTAATAATAATAACAACAACATAAAGACTAATGTGACTTCAGTGTGGAGCCTTGGTCCTGATAAACCCACCTTTGCTCAGGTGGTGCGCTCTGCTCCTGGTGGCTCTGCTCCCAAGCAGGGTTTTCCCCTACGGGCTACCACATTGGGCACCCCGGGATCGGGTCTTGGGTCTCTGCCTTCTGCTGGGGGCCCCAGACGTAATGTTGTTATTCTGAAATGGGAAGGTGGTGCAGTGCCTCCAGCACGGCGTGTGGTGGTGGATCTCATTTTGGAAATGGGTTTTGGGGCAAATGACCTGTATGCCTTTATACATGTAGCTGGGACAAGGGATTATACGGTCAGCTTCACCAGGCCGGAGGGTCTTGACCTGTTCTGGGAGCGATATGAGGCTCGGTGCAGGTCAAGACCCGAATGGGAAGGTCTGGCCCCAGTTGCGATCTCTCAGAGGTCAACAGTAAAAAAAATAACAATCATTTTTGACTAATGAGAGCGTCCCCGCTCGGGATCTAGAGGTTTGGTTGCGGAAGCTATGGGGAGGTTTTGATTAAGCCCAGCAAAATCTTTGATGAGCGTAACATCTGGACTGGGGGATGGTCAGGCTAACAGTCAGGTTGGCCAGGGATGGGTCTCTGTGGTCCCCCCATGTTGTCCGTCACCTGCCCCCCCGGGTCTTCAGCTTTTATAGGGAGGGATAGGATGACTATTTTCTACCCTGGTCAGCCGAAGCTGTGTCACCGCTGTGGAGAAAAGGGGCATTTGAGCTCCTCCTGTTCAGCCTTGATATGTTCAGTGTGTCGGGGTCAGGGTCATATGGCCAAGGACTGCACCCAGATGATCAGGTGCAACCCTGTGCCCTGCGCCTTGGCCACCCTACAGCAGATGTCCTGAAGCCTGGCACAATATGGAGAAGGAGGTAATTGATGACTTGTCAAGGCTGGACAGGATGGAGGGTGAGGCCCCTGGTGTGTCCAGATTTTTGAGGCCTTAGTACACTCCAAATAACCCAAATGAAAAGTGGTGACAATAAATGTCGCCAGCATGGAGTTTGAATGTCCCTGTAGATTGAAAGCTCTCTGGTCTCTTGCAAACGGCGGTGTGGCGATGTTGTTTAAAACTGGTAACTGTCCGGCGGGTTATTGAAACCCCCTGCGCCTAATTAATGTTTATGGGCCGCACACAAAAGTGGGACAGGAAATGCCTTTTTACAAGGATCAAGCCCTGCAAGTGGTTCTTTGGAGGTGATTTTAATACAATAACTAGGCCCAAGGACAGGAAGGACTTCAAGGACAGGCTGGGATATGATAGCGTTTTTTTAAATAGTATGGTTAGGGATGCTGGTCTTGTGGATGTGCACATTAAGCACCTCCCGGATGACACAGGGTTCACCTTTCATCGAGGTAGTAGTCAGAGTAGGATAGATAGGTTTTTTTTGAAGGAGACCTCTGCTTTCTCGCCCCCAGTGGTGCAGGCAGTAGAGTTCTCTGATCACTGTATGCTATCTGTGGTCCTGAATGCTTCAGACGCCCCTCAGAGGGGCAAGGGCATCTGGAGATTGAATTCGACTCTACTCAAGGAAGAACATGTTAGACAATCCTTTGAGGAATTCTTTCAGGCTCAGGTGACCATCCTGGACTTTTGTAGCAAGGCTGAGTGGTGGGAGCTGACCAAAAAGAGGATCGCTGGATTCTTCAGGGGCCTAGCCAATAGAAAACAGTTTAATAAATACATGACCTACCAACGTTTACGGAGGAAGCTGGATATTCTTGTCTCGAGAGGAGGAGATCCTGGGGCAATCTCTGAAGTGAAACTCCTTCTCAGGAAGTGTCAATATGACCGGCATGCCTCTTTGGTTCTAGAGAGGGACTATGGGAATTGAAATGGTTGGGTTGGGCAATCCTTTGAGGTTGGTTCCTAGAGAGCGGCATGTTGTGTGGGGTACCAGTGGGGTTCCCAGGTGCATGGGGCAGATGAAGCAGAGGAGGTGGTCTCTCTGACATCACGGTATTCTGAAGCATCAGGCTCCAAGATCAATCAGGAAAAGAGTGAAGTTTTCTGGATGGGAAAGGAAGGTGAGGGGTTTGATCTCCCGGACACCTTTCAAACTGTTGATGCTATATAAATATTGATTTAATATGTTCATCCTGTGCTTTTGTGGGTCTCCTACAGTTTTCTCCCGCACTTCAAGGACATACTATTACGTTACTTGGCTCCATTCTAAAACCAGTGGAAGGAATAGTGCTCCATCATTGGTGTCAGTGGGAGGAGTAGTGGCCCATTATTGCTGTCAGTGGGAGGAATAGTGCCCTGTCATTGGTGTCCGTGAGAGAATTAGTACCCCATTTTTGGTGTCAGTGGGAGGAATAGTGCCCCATCATTTGGGTCAATGGGAGGAATAGTGTCCCATCATTGATGTCAGTGAGAGGAGTAGTACCCCATTATTGGTGTCAGTGGCAGGTATTATGCCCCATTGTTAATGTCAATGGGGTAATAGTGCCCCAAGGGCCACATAAAAGCAATTAAAGGGCCACATCTGGCACCTGAGCCACAGTTTGGAGGCCACTGGTCTAGTCCTAAACTAGTGTGCATGCACTGTATGTGTTCATGTGAGATGGGGACTTTAGATTGTAAGCTCCTTGAGAGCAGGGACTGATATGTAAATATACAGTATGTAAAACACTGCGTACATTGTTGGCACTATATAAATACCTATAATAAATAAATCTTTTAAAAGTTATGCATACCGTGTTGATGCCTTGCTAGGCTACTTAATAAGTTAGTGGGTCTACTGAACATCGCCCTTTGACTTTGATTACTGTTCTGTTTTCCTGCCATAACACTACCCAGTACATTTCAGGCGTTGGGTCTACATACTGTGCAGGCATCACAGAGGAAAACTATAACTTTTCCATAATACTGAAATATCAGCAGTGTAAATATCTCTCTCAGGATATTATTGTCCTGGAAAGAAAAAAAAATAGCATTTAACATTTTTTTCATTGCCAGTTTAGAGCTAATATAATTTACAGTGGAGACATGGTCAATGATTGATTAGTCCTAAGAAAATGTAAAAAAAAAAAAATCGCTGCAGAGTCTGCCCCAGTAGGTAGTGGAGACTGGAAAACGATGAAAGGTTATAGATTACCACATAAACTTTTGACTAGACAAGACGTCCAGCCAAAAATAGAATGACTAGAAGCACAGCAAATTAATATTCTCAGAGAAGAAACATTTATATAAGCAGGAAATCTCTGCCGATTATTATTTGCATTCACTTGGAAAAAAAATATTTTCAATAGATCTTATCTTTAAACATAAATATGCATATCAAAGGCATGCTGCTGCCCACTAGCATTAACATATAGGAATGCCACTATTCTCCTTGCTAGGACATCTGATAAAAAGGAAAAGCTAATAATAACCAACCGTAATCGTAAAGGATGCCCCCTATCCCCACTTATTTTTGCCCTTACCATGGAACCCCTAGCACAAACAAAACACTCAGATCCTCAAATATCAGGAGTCACATTTGGGCATACAGAAAAAAATATAGGCCTTTATGCCAATGATATATTACTCTTCCTGACCAATCCAACACTCTCTCTTCTTGTCTAATTAATCACTCCAAATTCAACATCATTTTCATTTGTTTAGATATAACACTAAAACATGAATTTCTCATGCAACACCTTTCTTGTGGGCCCTTCCTCTCTTATGCCTCGTACACACGATCAGACTTTCCCGCGGGAATGTCCGCCGGACTGTAGTCCGTCGGACAATCAGCCCGTGTGTGGGCGCCGGTGGACTTTTTCCCACCAAAAGTCCGGCGGACTAAGTTTTAAGTTTTGTTTTAAAATTGCCCCCAGTTTGGCCAACCTTTTCATGGCCCAGGGGGAGGAGGATGTCATCTATGCCCAGAACATACCCCATCTTGTTTTATGGGCTAGATATATTGATGACATCCTCCTCCTTTGGGATGGCCAGGCCAATGAACTTCAAACCTTTATACAATCCATCAATAACAATACTAGGGGGATTATGTCATGCATCAGGAAACCATCCATTTTCTGGATCTAAACATCTCAATTGAAAAACTAAGTTTGTCATCATTCCCCAATTTATTAGACTTAAACGGAATTGTACTAAGCAGGAAGAATTTTTGACACAGTCTAATATACTGATCGAACGTTTTGTTGACAAAGGGTATAAAATGGATGACCTGACAAAAACTTTGAATGAAGTAAAGGATCTTGATAGATCAGTCCTGTTGACAGAAAGACTTATTACCTGAAAGACCCCCAGGTGATTTTTAGGGGTTTACCATCACTGAGGTTAATGCCATAGATCCCCCGAGAAACACAGTGGTTTCTTTGACCAACTTTCAGGATACTACAAATGCGGACGATGCAGAGTATGTTCTCTCAACAGAGATGTTGAGAGACGCACGACTTCTTTTATCTGCACGGCCACTGGGGAGAGCCACACTATAAAACCCTGCATCACTTGTTCTTCCAAAGGGGTGGTATATATGTTACAATGCCCTTGTGGCCTTCAATATGTGGGGCGCACTAAGCGCCCCTTGCATGTGCGTTTGGGGGAACATATTTCCAATATTTTAACTGGTTTCCCCAAACACTCAGTATCCAAACATTACCTCCTGGCACATAGCAAGAATCCCTCTAAAACTTTATTTTTTGGGATTGACAAATATAAACCGCACTGGCGAGGAAGCTCTCTAGTTAGGGAAGTCTCAAAGCTTGAAATGTCCTGGATCCACCGTTTGAAGTCATACACGCCCTATGGGTTGAATATAGACACCAATATAAACGCCTTTATTGACAATTCTTAAAATGACCCCTAAGGGGTCCTGCATTTGGCTGCGCTTATTTTTATAAGTTTATTAGTTCATCTAATTTCAATGAATTTTTAAACCTTTATGGTTATGCATGAGACGTGTTTTCGATGTTTATATGTTTCATGTTTATTTTATCATATATGTAAACTCCTGCTGAGATGCATGGAGATTTTTTAGATTACTTTCCATGATGGAGAATTTCCATATAGAGTTTTTTAGACCCTTATATTTTAATTAAACCCAAAACCATATTCAGTTATTTTGCTTGCCTTAATGACATACTATTTACACTAAATTGGGGATGTCATTTATATCTAATGATTTACTTATTTATTGGCAAATTGAATACTTCCCCTTGCCTATTTTTTCCCCTTTCTCCTTTCATTCACGAAGAATTTTGTATTTTTCATCTTTTTCTCTCACATCTGTCACCTCCCCATTTATATTTATATGTAAGTAAACAAATTATGTTTCGCACACCTTCACGGAAGTTTATTTACTTATTAAGCTTTCCTCTTTTTTGTAGGTAACCTTTCTAATATTATTACCACTTATTCATCTATTTTTTCTTTTTCACGAAGAAACACATAGATATAATTTTTTGGATTAAAATATCTTTTTCAGTATTTGTAGATAAATACATCATGCTTTTTAACATATTTTTATATTTTTTCACTAATGAGCTTCCTTTGCGGGCAGCTTATATAACTACTTATCACGTTTGACCACGTTCTAGATCAAAACATTCTATTGCACTTTAACCCCTTTTTTTCTTTGGCACATTATGACAATCCCGCGGTCTGTATGCTAGCCGGACTTTTGGAAATAAACGGACTTGCCGATCATCGGAAAGTCCGTTCATTTAGAACGTGACTTCAGGTAGACGGGGCTAGCGAAGGCAGTGAATGCCGCCGCGCTAGCCCCGTCACCTGGTATGGATTTAAAGGGAATCCCCACGCCGAAAAAACGGTGTGGCAGTCCCCCCAAATCCATCTCAAACCCTTATCCGAGCACGCAGCCCGGCCGGCCAGGAAAGGGGTGGGGACGAGTGAGCGCCCCCCCTCCTGAGCCGTACCAGGCCACGTGCCCTCAACATGGGGGGTGCCCTGGGGAAAGGGGGGCCGTGCGGCCCCCCACCCCAAAACACCTTGTCCCCATGTTGATGAGGACAAGGGCCTCTTCCCGACAACCCTGGCCGTTGGTTGTCGGGGTCTGCGGGTGGGGGGCTTATCGGAATCCGGGAGCCCCCTTTGATAAGGGGGCCCCCAGATCCCGGCCCCCACCTTTGTCCATTCAGGAGGCTAAACGCCTCCCTTTTTAACCCTCCAGGGGTTTACCCACCTCCTCTCCGCGTTTTTGTGATGTTTCTACTGCTCGACCTCATGAAAATAAAAAAGTTAGAATGAATAAGACCCTGCAAGAGGGCTTGATTCGTTATGTCCCAAAGAAAAGACCTGGTCATGACCAGCGATAAGGGGGGGGGTTTGTTGTGTTGGATAGGGATTTCTTACAACAAAAAAAAAATAAAAAAAAAAAAAAAAAAAAAAAAAAGCATAGATTGCAGATGATGAGACCACATATACAAAACTGCCCTCTGACCCGAAAATTTGTTAAAGATCTGGAGAAATTAGTCCAAGTAGGTCAAAATACAGGGATTTTAAATAAGAAAGAGGCTCTATATCTTATTCCAAGAGCCCCAAGGACTCCAGGGGGTCTTTTATTACCTGCCTAAGGTGCATAAGAACCCCACTTGCCCACCCGGACGCCCCATAGTCAGCGGGATTGACTCTGTCACCCGGGTGGGCAGGTACATTGATTCCAACCTCTTGTTGCCAAGATGGGACTCCCAGGGAGGTCATTAATATGTTACAATATCACAGTAAGCCAGGCTTGGATGGTGACGGCGGACGTCCACCTCTTTATACACCATCATCCCCCATGAGTTGGTTTTAGAGCGGTATTACAGAAATATTGTGGGGTAGTCAGTTGACGAACAAGTGACTTTTCATTATGTCTCTTTTGAAATATGCGGCCACACACAACTACTTCTGGTTTAACAATCAGTTTTACCTACAGATATAGTTGGTGTGGCTATGTGGGCTAAATATTGCCCCCAGTTTGGCCAACCTTTTCATGGTTCCCAGTGGAGGAGAGGATGTCATCTATGCCCAGAACATACCCCATCTTGTTTTATGGGCTTATATTGATGAACATCCTCTCCTTTGGGTGGCCAGGCCAATGAACTTCAAAACCCTTTATACAATCCTCAATAACAATTAGGGGGATTGTGTTAACATATGTCATGCATCAACATTTTTCTGGATCTCCAACATCTGCAATAGAAAACGATAAGTTCATAACTTCTACCCATTTCAAAACTTTAGGAACTCATTTATTCTATAAAAAGTTGTCATCATTCCCATGGTTAAGCTCGGGTTTTTTTTTCCCCAAGACCAATTTATTAGACTTAAACGGGAATGTGTACTAGCAGGAAGAATTTTGACACCAGTCTAATATACTGATCGAACGTTTTGTTGAAAAAGGTCTAAATGGATGACCTGACAAAAACTTTGAATGATGTAAAGGATCTTGATAGATCAGTCCTGTGTTAGAAGGGATGCTTTTGCGAGCGGAGTTCCCTTAACATCATAACTCATCACAACATAGGGGTATCAAACATTTAATCTATAAGCATTGGCATATAGTAAAAAGCGATACTGTTCTGAAAGAGGCACATAGCAAGAATCCCTCTCTAAAACTTTATTTTTTGGATTGACAAATATAATACCGCACTGGCGAGGAAGCTCTCTAGTTAGGGAAGTCTCAAATGCTTGAAATGTCCTGGATATCATACACGCCCTATGGGTTGAATATAGACACCGATATAAACGCCTTTATTGACAATTCTTAAAATGAGATGCATTTGGCTGCGCTTATTTTTATAAGTTTATTAGTTCATCTAATTTCAATGAATTTTTTAAACCTTTATGGTTATGCATGAGACGTGTTTTCGATGTTTATATGTTTTCATGTTTATTTTTTCATATATGTAAACTCCTCCTGAGTGCATGGAGATTTTTTTTAGATTACTTTCCATGATGGAGAATTTTCCATATAGAGTTTTTTTGACCCTTATATTTTAATTAAACCCAAAACCATATTCAGTTATTTTGCTTGCCTTAATGGACATACCTATGTGAATGAGTATGGGGTGGAGGTCGGCTACGATGTACCCCTACCCATTCACCTAAGGTGTAAAGTGTAAAAAAAAAAACACAATTTTTTAAAAATATTTTATTGCACTGCTCCAGGAGTCTTCTTCCGTCTTGGGGGGTCTTCTCGCCGGACTCCTCCGCTATTTTACCTAGCTCTTTTACCGAGCGGAGGAGCCCAGCTTCCTTCTTCGTTGTCGCCGCCGTCGTCTGGGGGTTTCAAACCGCCTTCGGGGGTCTTCCGGGGTCTCTTCTGTTCTTTCCGCTGTCGTTGCTTTCTGCGCCGCCGTCTTCTTCTTCTTCTTCTTCTCCTTCCGATGTTGACTCGTCACTCTCTCTGGCCGGAATGGCAGTGCCGCGCTGTGTTGTGACTTATATAGGGACAAGGAGGCGGGGTCACATGCTCATGTCACATGGTGACCCCGCCCCCGTATGATGTCCCAGCATTCCCATAGACACACTCCTAAACCTTGTGGACAGCCTCCCCAGAATAGTTGAAGCTGTTATAGCTGCAAAGGGTGGGCAAACTCAATATTAAGATTAAGACTGGGATGCATTAAAGTTCATGTGCGTGTAAAGGCAGGTGTCTCAATACTTTTGACAATATATAATTTGGAAGGGGAACTAAGTGCAAGTGTACACCTAAACCACCTTGCATTATATCACTCATTCAATGCACCCCCCTATCCCCAGGGATAAAATAAAAGTTAGGCATACACCAGTTAAGCTCATTACCCCTGATTAAAACTGTCCTGCTTTTGACCAGGTTTACAATGCTGTATACTATGCAGTACTGTAATTACTGTAGTAATACCCCAGCATGTGCACTTTGTCTTCAGTAAATTTGGGCCTTGCCTTTGCTCATTAAAATTGTTCTGCTGCTGGCCAATTTTACACTGCTGTGTCATCTACAACCCCATAATTTCTGTAGAAAAACAATTGACTGTACTGTTTATTTCTAGTACATTTTTACCTATTATCGCTGATTAAAACTGTCCTGCTGCTAGCTAGTTTTACACTGCTAGTAGTGCCTTAAATCTTGTATTAAGGCCCCCGCTATGGTCTTTGTCTGTAGGAAATTTGAGCCTAGTCTTGCTATTTAAAATTCCTGTAGTCTTGTTTTCTCTACTACATTTTGGCTAATTCTTCCTTACAAAAATGTCCTGGTGCTGGCATATTTTACACTGCCGCATCATCTGTGGCATTTTAACACTTAATGTTATTGGCTAGGCAATTTCTAACAGCTATCTGTACTGTTCCATAACATCAAATACAGCTTTGAGGCAAAAGGTTTATTTATTACAGGTACTTATATAGCACTGACAATTTACTCAGCGACTTAGATATACGGTATCCTCATATAAGCACTGAACTAAATATAAATATGCGTGCTGCTACTTAAAATGCAAATAACAGAATAAAGGGTGAAAAACAATGCAGTGTCCAAAAAAAGAATCAATTGTGAAAATAGTGCAACTCTTCATAAAGTGGAAAATTTTGGACACCAAAGTGCACAAGTACCAATCCACACCCTTAAAGAATGAAATCTACAACCAAATTGCATGTATGATTAAATCACTTTCAGCTTTTTCTCAGTGGAGATTGGGTTGATCATCTGCATAAATCTGAAAGTGATTTAATCACACATGCTGAGCCTCATTCTATAAAGCCCCATACACACGGTCGGATTTTTGCATAGTGCCTTGTACGTCGGATTGTCCGAAAACACGGTCCGATCACACCAAATCCGATCGTGTGTACGGTTGTCCGACGGACAAAGTGCTTGTATTAAGGCCCAACATCGGACAAAGTACGACGGACATGATCCGACGGACCTGGTCCCGCTATGTGTATGGGGCTTTAGGGTGTGGATTGGCACTTGTGCACTTTGGTGAAGGATCTTTTTGAATATTTTTTATTGTTCTATTGTGTCCCTTTGTTTTAGATATACAGTGTAGGAAACAGCGGGTGCAGGTAGAAGAATCCTGCCTACTGTAACAGCGAAGGGCGGGGGAGCATTTGCCGCATGAAAAGAATCTCTCACCACTGTACAATATAAAATATATATATATATATATATATATATATATTTTTTTTTTTTCTTCTTTATTTTTCGCATTGGTACATGTCCCCAATGGCATTGCTCAGTTTCCCATTACTTTTATGTTTGACAGTAGTTTGTCTATTAGCCCTAAAAATGGATGGGATTTAACAACAGATGTGCCCTTAAAAGGTATTTCCGACAACAAAACCGTGGATTTTTGTTCGAAAGGGTGTTGGCTCCAACTTGTCTTGCATACACACGGTGCTTGTGATTTAAAATGATTCCGAGCACGCGTGGACTTTTGTGCGACTGACTTGTGTACAAATGAACGGAAAGTCCGACAACAAACATTTGTTGGTGGAAAATGCAACAAATGTCCGATGCTGGACAATTTGCCATTAATCAGCTCGCAAGCTCAAGATTTCTGCTTTTAATAGTATATTTAACTGACCAAAAGTTAATTGTTAAGGTTTACTTACACTTTAAGTACTGTCATAATAGAATCTGTGATTTTTGGAGATTAAAGAACACTATCAGTGGGGGGGGGTTATTGAAATAATACTAGACCAGAATTTATAATGCTCTCAACAAACATTAATGCTTAGCTGCAGTAGAAAAAATATTGCAAATCCTAAATATATAAAATTATTGATAATAATCCACTTTGCAGAAATTACTAGTATGTATCTTTAGATGAAATTCACCTTTTGAAAATTACCTAACATAATTTTTACCATTAAAAGAAAAAAAAGCTATATGATCTATTGTGCACACAATCATCTTAATAGACCTATGAACATTAGGTTATAAAGCTAGATACAGCCACATTATTACTTCTCACATAACTGAATCCACATTATCTTCTAGACAATCTTATCAATGAAAGGGAGATTAGAGATGGGTCTATAATTATTAAACATATACAAAATTAAACAAAAATATGTTTCTTAAACATGGCTTAACAAAAAGAGCTACCTATTTTTACTTTTTTAATATATATTTATTATACTGAAATTCTGTACACAAAATCTAATACCTATGACTATTTTAAATGTACTTCTCTGAGTCAACAGGTGGCATGTTAGAGAGTCCAATTGTAGCCCGGGCTGTTTTAACTAGTGTCTTTTGTAAATAGGCCCACTCTTATTTTTTTGTCCAATTGTTTTTAAAAACAATAAACATGCTATACTTACCTGCTCTTTTGGGGTCCCCTACTGATGCTCCTGGATCCTCTTCTTCTCTGTTTGCCACCATAGGAAGCCACTTCCTATGGGGAGCACCTGCTGGCTCACTCCAGAGCCAGGCTAAATGGTTCCATTGACACATACATCACAGCTCAGCCCTGCCCCTCCACTGCCTCCTTACAGGATTTGATTGACTCCTGAGTATTTAGGGGGGAAGCGATACTACTACTCAGGACCAATCCCACTAACCACTGTAGGCATGTGCCTACATATAGGCGCCCTTCCTAGAAAAAGAGGAGCGCCCATATGTATGAGGTTTTTTTTCAACCTTTTTTTTAGACCTCAACATGGTGTCCCCCGGACCCGCTGATTGGCTCAATCTGTGTCCATTCTGACCATAGTGCATCAACCCTGCAACGCACTCCTGTCCTGAAACCCTGTATTCAGAGTGTAACCCACTCCTGAACCCTGCATTCTGAACATAACGCACTCCTGAACCCTAGTGCCAGTCATAGAATGCCGAAGCACCTGCAAAGCTCTTCGGCAGCAGCTCTTTTCGGGCGCATTTAACTGCTTCTTCATTGGGGGTAAAAAGCGTCCTGCTAGCGGCCGAAAAGCGCCCCTAAAACTACGGTAAAGCGCCGCTAAAACTAGCGATGCTTTACTGCTAACGCGGCCAGGTGTCAGTGTGAAAGGGCTCTAAATGTCTTTTTTTTTTTTTTGGCGGGCACTTTAGAATTCTCTGCCTATAGGCTCCTATGATGTAAATCCAGCCCTGTTACTATTGGGACATTTTTTACCTTAATTACTTCAGCCCCGGAAAGTTCACCCTCCCCCTCCTGACCAGGCCATTTTTTGCAATACAGCATTGCGTTGCTTTAACTGATAATTATGTGGTCCTGCAACACTGTACCCAAATCAAATTTATGTCCTTTTTTTCCCACAAATAGAGCTTTCTTTTGGTGGTATTTGATCACCTCTGAAGTTTTTTTTCTAAAAAAAAATGAATTTCTTCATCAATTTAGGCCAATATGTACAAATTTTTGGTAAAAAAAACAAGAAACAATATTTTAAACTTTCTTCTATAAAACATCTAATAAAAAATCCTAAAAAAAAAAACTGTCACTGTACTAAAGACACTGGCAGGGAAGGGGACAGTGTTTCCAACCATCAGTATTTTTATTGGCAGCCAGAAAAAAATGGGCACTTTTCTCCTGCCAGTAAATGCCAGTGACAGGAAAAGGTTGCCAGTAAAAAATATGTCTGTGACGCTCATCATGCACAGTTCAGCCAGCACAGGCGGGGGAGCGGGTCTGGAGGAGGTGGTGCCTGAGCATGTCGTGTGATGTCAAGGTGCAAGAGAGCTGAGCAAAGCAGCCAGAGCCTCATGTGTGGGTCTGCGGGGCGGGAGCAAGTCAAGCCGGGAGCGTGACTGTTAGTACTGTTTGGACTGGAGTGGACTGAAGGGATCACCTGGCGTGGAGAGACTGTCAATGTAATGCCCCATACTCACGTTCGGACATTCCAACAACAAAATACATGGCTTTTTTCCGACAGATGTTGTCTCAAACTTGTCTTGCATACACATGGTCACACAAAGTTGGTTGGAAATTGCGATCGTCAAGAATGCAGTGACGTACAACACGTACGACGAGCCAAGAAAAATGAAGTTCAATAGCCAGTGCTTGATTCTGAGCATGCGTGGCACTTTGTGTGTCGGAATTGTGTCAGGATTTCCGACAATTTTTTTTGTTGTCAGAAAATTTGAGATCCAGATCTCAAATTTTGTGTGATGGAAAATCTGATGGAAAATGTCCGAGCCTACACACGGTCGGAATTTCTGACAACGCTCCAATCGAACATTTGCATCGGAAACATTTCCATCGTAAAATCCAACCGTGTGTACATTAGAGTAAATTTCATGTGTGTGTGTGCCTCCCATTCTAGTTTCTTGCCCTCCTGAGTCCTGTCCCTGAGCAACTTACTTACTATGTCGAAAATAAAATAAGAAATATGTTTTTTGTCTTAATACCTACCTTACCACATTGATAATTTCATATTGTACTTGTTTGTAGCCTAAATACTGAAATTTGCACTTAAAACTATAATTGTGTAACTTTTGAAAATGCCAGTAAAAACTTGGCCATGCCAGTAAATTGTAGGTCTTGTGTCAGTAAATTTCAACCTGGTAGGTTGGCAACACTGGAAGGAGATAACATCAGGGGCAAGCAAAGGGTTAAATGTGTTCCCTGGGGGAAGACAGAGATCCTTGTTTCTGCTTAGCAGGAACACAAGATCTCCATCTTCCCCACTGACAGAATGGCAATCTGCCTTGTTTACATAAGCAGATTGCCATTCTGCCTCTCTCGGGAATGGTCGTCGGCAAACATCGTGTCTCCCGGACCCGCTGATTGGCTCAATCTGTGTCCAATCACAGCAGGTCACCGGTGGGGCACGCCCCAGACCTGAAAAAAGAAATCAGGCACAGGTATGTGATTTCCACGCTTAAGGGCTGCCCTGCTGCAGTATATATGTATGTGGGGCAGTCTTTAGGCAGTCAATGCAGGGAATGCGTTGAGGTAGCCTTTACAACTGCTTTAATTCTACTTTAATGCAGCACTTCAGCTATTGTACTGCAGTCTGCATGCAGCGTTGAGAGCTCCATCACTGCTGCTGCTATAACTTGGGGTCATCTCCACGATCTGCAGAGAAGTGGGCTGGGTCTGTCTTGACCTGTTCACCATTCTTTATGAATTTCATACCATGCCTGTTGACAAAGTTAGTTCATAAGCAGCTCTGCCTGAATCCTTATAATTCACATGGCCAATGCTCCAACTTTCCTACATTAGTTCGGGTGATCAACACAGATTTCTGCAGGAGGAATAACTCTGCAACTGTTAAAACCTCTACATTTTATGGCAACGTGGGAAATCAGTCACCTTGCTTTGACTGCTTGAGACAAACATTGCGCAGAAAACTTTATTAAACAGAACTTTACACATTACATGACCGACATAATGTGACACGTTTGAAGTTTTTTTTCTGTTTGATGTTATGTCAAGGCAGTTTGCGACTCAATGTTCCTAGTGGTAATTTTAATAACATTTGTAGATGTGGGAAGTCATTCGGATATGATAATGACTATCTTTTTTTTTTGTGCAGCAAGACCTGCATTTTTGTCTCCTGATTATATTGTCGAAGATGTTTGCAATAAAAGTAAGTGCATAAACACTGATTTATATTATCTATGACAGCTTGTTACTGAGTGTTAAATGTTACTGGCATATTGGTAAAGATATTCTGTCAGTTTCAAAGCACAGATGGGATGAAGGGCAATTGCTTTGTAAAATACACCTGTAATTAATATAAATAACAATATGTCAACACTAACTTAAATTTAAACAACTTTATGTAGGTCTATATTAACATAATATTATTTATAGTGGCATTTATTAGTTTAATTATTGGTTTTGGATATCTACCACCCTTTTATTACTACAATATTATATTACTTTTAGTGACAAAAAAAAAAATATATATATATATATATATATATATATATATATATACACACACACACACACACACACAGTATCTCACAGATATAAGTACACCCCTCACATTTTTGTAAATATTTTATTATATCTTTTCATGTGACAACACTGAAGAAATTACACTTTTCTACAATGTAAAGTAGTGAGTGTACAGCTTGTATAACAGTGTACATTTGCTGTCCCCTCAAAATAATTCAACACACAGCCATAAATGTCTAAACCGCTGGCAGCAAACTTGAGTACACCCCTAAGTGAAAATGTTCAAATTGGGCCCAAAGTGTCAATATTTTGTGTGGCCATCATTATTTTCCAGCACTGCCTTAACGCTCTTGGGCATGGAGTTCATCAGAGCTTCACAGGTTGCCACTGGAGTCCTCTTTCATTCCTCCGTGACGACATCTCGGAGCTGGTGGATGTTAGAGACCCTGCGGTCCTCCACCTTCTGTATTCCCGCCCCACACGCTTGACACCATCTGAACCAAATAAGTTTATCTTGGTCTCATTAGACCACAGGACATGGTTCCAGTAATCCAGTCTGCTTGTCTTCAGCAAACTGTTTGCAGGCATTCTTGTGCATCATCTTTAGAAGAGGCTCCCTTCTTGGACAACAGCCATGCAGACCAATTTGATGCAGTGTGCGGCGTATGGTCAGAGCACTGACAGGCTGACCCCCCACCCCTTCAAACTCTGCAGCAATGATGGCAGCACTCATACGTCTATTTCCCAAAGACAACCTCTGGATATGAAGCTGAGTACATGCACTCAACTTCTTTGGTCGACCATGGCAAGGCCTGTTCTGAGTGAAACCTGCCCTGTTAAACAGGTATGGTCTTGGCCACCATGCTGCAGCTCAGTTTCAGGGTCTTGGCAATCTTCTTATAGCCTAGGCCATCTTTATGTAGAGCAACAATTCTTTTTTTTGAGATCCTCAGAGAGTTCTTTGCCATGAGGTGCCATGTTGAACTTCTAGTGACCAGTATGAAAGAGTGAGTGCCATAACACCAAATTTAACACACCTTCTCTCCATTCACACCTGAGACCTTGTAACGCTAACGAGTCACATGTCACCGGGGAGGGAAAATGGCTAATTGGGCCCAATTTGGACATTTTCACTTAGGGGTGTACTCACTTTTGTTGTCATTGGTTTAGACATTAATAGCTAGTGTGTTTTTTTTTTGAGAGGACAGCAAATTTACACTGTTATACAAGCTGTACAGTCACTACTTTACATTGAAGCAAAGTGTAATTTCTTCAGTGTTGCCACATGAAAAGATGTAATAAAATATTTACAAAAATGTGAGGGGTGTATTCACTTTTATCAGATACTGTATATATATATATATATATATATATATATATATATATATATATATATATATATATATATATATATATGTATATATATATATATATATATATATATGTGTGTGTTCTTCAAAAAGTTTCTGTACTTTTTTAAACTCTATGATATATATAAAAGTGTGGGGACTTTTTGAAGACCCTTAATATACTGTATATACATACATACATATACACAGTATATGCTGTATGTATGTATTATAGGAGTGTGGCTCAAGCACTCTTATCAAGACATCTGCCCAGTTGCTCAATGCATAAGGTCATAGGCACACACACACACAGGTTTTTCGCTGGAATAAAGGTGGCCATATTTGCCCAGATTTGAATTGCGGGGTTTATCAAACCTTGTCTAAAATTTGTGAACCCCAAATGTAGCAGCAAATCCAATTAAAGTCTGTAGGGATGGATCTTAATACTATACAGAAAACCCACAAGGGGATGCAAGAGGGAATGGGACTATATGATACCCAAGGAATAGTAAAAATAAAAAGGTGAAAATTATGCAGAAGTTAAAAATTACAGACTTTATGCAAGCAATATTAAAAAAACCTCACAACAGGAAAAAAAATGAACAAAAATTATAAAATACAAAACCACACAGTAGTGCCAATGTAGCAATTTATCCCTTTTTTTGGAGGAGGATCGACATCTGTTTTCACAGGCTCTGGTTAATTACAGTTTCTTGTGCCAATATTTGGCACTACTGAAAATATTGGGCCTGACTGGGCTAATCACCAGGATAGAAGTTAGGACCCTCCCTACCACATAAAGGTGCCCTCATTATCCCTTGTGCTGGTCTCTGGGATCCATGGGACCTCTCTTGACACTGCTGTGAGCCATAGACACACAGTTTATTCCCCTCGTTTATACACAAATACATATTTTTGTCTCAGCTGAGATTTATATCTTCCCTTGTTGTCTTAAAAATGTGGTGTCGGTTACCAATTTGCCTAAGACCCAAGGTGCAAAGTCTAAGAAGCCGCCTGGTATTTGTGTGCTAATCCAGCAAGGGGTGGTTAACTTTTCTGTAGAACACACATTCACATTGGCATCTTTTTCTTGGCACTTGGCAAAAATGACAACCATAAAAAACTCTTGTGTTTTATACATTCTGTCATATTTTAAATATTTAACATATTTAAATAATAACATATTTTATTTAAATCAATTAGGAAATTTGCCCTGTGAAAAAAACAAATGCAGCCTGTTATTACCAAATTGGACAAGGTTGGGCTCTAAAGAAAAAGCAAGGCAGCACAGTAGGTAAGTGGTTAGCACTTCCACCTGCCAGAACTAGGGTTGTCGGTTCGAATCCCAACCATTGCTCTACCTGCCTGGAGTTTGCATTTTATTCCTGTGTCTTTGTGGGTTTCCTCCGGTTTCCTCCCACACTCCAAAGACATGCTGGTAGGTTAAATGGCTCCTGTCTAAATTGGTCCTAGTATCTGTATAATTGTGAGTTAGAGATCTTAGACTATAAGCTCCTTGAGGGCAGGGACTGATGTCAATGTGTAATAAATATGTATAAAGCACTGCGTAAATTGATGGCACTACATAAGTACCTGTAATAAATAACAATAAGACATAAGCAGCGTTTTCAGGATGAAAAACTCTTCCCAATCCTACCCCCAATTCTGTAAGATACACAGCTTTTGGCTACCTACATGGCATTTAGTAAGAGTTTAAACCTAATAAACAGACCTTCTAGTGCCTACAAGCCCTACACTAATTTCTTTATATGCAGTTTGTCAGCAGCACTACCTTTTTTTTACCCTATTATAGATGAAGTACATAGTTAATATGGCTGCTGTGAGGGGGCGAGGCTGCCTTAAAAGCCTTTTATTGGCCAATCTAAGCCAGTAAACCTAAGCTCAAAAGCCAGGCATGGTCTTATGGTTAACCTCAAATTCATCTCTACACAGGGAAAAAAATATCTGTAGATAATGTTTTATCAAAGCAACATTTCTGCAGGCTTGATAAAATCCGGCAAAAGGTGGTTTGAAACCCACCAAAATGTTAGTTTATTAAATCTCTATCTATATGCATTTTCCTGTGGAAAGACCTCTGTATGTCTATAACCTTCTTTTTTTTTACAAGCACAAACAACCGATAAATAGATAGAAATTCTATATTGCACATTTTACAACGTTTTTTTTGGATGTTAAGAGAAGTGTATTTACTGGTTTAAATATTGGCATAAGAAACTCATGTAGAGTTTAAAATGAGACTAAAGACAGAAAAAATTTATGAACTTCAGCAGGAATAACGCTGAGAACTTGAAAGGAGCCTGTGAATGGAATCCATTTTCCTTGATCCTCTGTTTATATTTATGGTCTAGGTATAAATTATAGTAAAGCCAGGCTGAGATTGCTGGATATCATCTTAGAACAATTTTGTTTTACTACTTCTGCTGCTAGTTTTGTCATTTCCATTTATTTTATTCAACTTTTTTATTTTTTTGCATAATATTATGTTTTAATGGTTGGTTGATCATCTTGACTGAAATATAAGTCAAAATATTTTACATGCTGTATAAATAGACTTAAAATGTAAGTTCACTTTCAGTAACTTTTTACAAAATCTACCCTGTACAATTCCAGACCCCATAAAAAGTACATACCAGTGGTCATCATTTAAAAATGATTCTACTGCTTTCCTTTACACATGCAGCCTTGAGGGGGCCCCACCACAGAAAATGCTGACCCCTTGATCCCGCTCTGTGCTGCTGTTTGCAGGATGGGCTGGACTCAACAGGCTGCCACTTCAATCCATTCCAAATGTGTGAGAAGGAGAGCATGAACTGTGCACAGTTTGAATGGGCATGGTGCACCTCATTGTATATTAAAATGAGCTATAAGTAAATACGTTTCATGTGGTGTATCTAGCATATTTGAAACCCTGAGTGAATCATTTTTAACCAGTTCCCGCCCAGCCTATAACATAATGACAGCTGATCGATCCCCTCGTCGATTTGAGTGGATGTCATATGACTTTATCCCGAATCGTGGCTCGCGGGGCCGCACAGCGCCATGATCTGTCATTGGCTGCATCCACCTGACACAGCTAAAAACTGATCAGTGTACTGGCTTAATGCCGGTACCATGTGACCAATCACAGCAGGTCACATGACAGGTCACATGCTTCCTTTCATGCCATCCATTGTATACAATGTTGTTAGCTGTGATTGGTCAGTGTGATCACATGGTAGACAAGGCCAATCCCAGCCCATCTGTACCATTTGATTAGCTGTGGTTTCATCACAGTTAATCAAAACAAACGGAATGAATCTGTTTAATTCACTAAAATGCTTGCATATAGCAATGTAATGCATTGCTATAAGCAATCATAATGTGTATAAAATAAAATAAAAATCATGATCACTTCC
This sequence comes from Lithobates sylvaticus, assembly GCA_028564925.1. Taxonomy (NCBI): domain Eukaryota; kingdom Metazoa; phylum Chordata; class Amphibia; order Anura; family Ranidae; genus Lithobates; species Lithobates sylvaticus. Next base: position 158,590,790 of record CM053027.1, on the reverse strand, counting down.
TAGAGTAATACAATGTTACTAAGGTAACATTACATTGCTCTTGTCACAGTATGGTAAAAAGAAAATTGTAAAAAAAAATGAAAAAATACAGTTGTACTGCTCTGATGACCATATGTAAAAAAATAAATAATAATATATATATATTTTTTTTTAATCTTTTAATTTTCCAAGAAATTATGTCAAAAAATTACAACTTCAAAACTCCATGCCTCTTACGAAATACCTTGGATTGTCTATTTTCCAAAAAGGGCTCATTTGGGCGGTATTTGTACTGTCCTGGAGTTCTCAGGCCTCAAGAAATGAGAGGCCATCAGTACATCAGGATTGATCAATTTTCAGATATATATCATAGTTTGTGGACTCTAAACCTTTCCTACAGACTAAATAATATACTTATATTATTTGGTATATTTTTACCTAAGAAATGTAGCAGAATACACTTTGACCTAAATTTACAAAGAACAATTATTTATTTGCAAAAGCGTATTTTTTTGTTTTCTTCAGAATTTTATTTTTTTTTATTTAGAAAAAAGTAAAAAACCCAGTGGTGGTTAAATACCACCAAAAGAAAGCTATAGCAGTGGGAATAAAATTATAAAAATTTAGTTTGGGCAAAGTGTTGCATCACTGCGCAATTGTCATTCAAAATGCGACAGTGTTCAAAGCGTTGAAAATTTGCCTGGGCAGGAAGGGGGTAAAAGAGCCCTGTATTGAAGCGGTTAACACCCCCTTCTCCACTACACAACAGCTTTACTTTTAGAAATATTCATGAAATGGGACAAAAAAAAACAATAAAGGCCAGAAAAGAAATAAAGACAGAGGAAATGGTAGTATCCTTTTACAAGGGTGGACAGCAGAATAAATGCTCCCTAACATTAGTGGCCAGTATGAAAGTGCACCTCTACTTTGGAAATGATAAAAATTGCAATGATGTTTTTCAGGCGTTTATCTGAACGCCAGACAAGTAGTGATTTTTTTCTACCACTATTATATATGATTGCACAGCTTCCTCTGTCAATGCTTATTAAGGAAGCAATTGTAGTCAACACTTGCTGTGTCCTTAGCAACCAGGGATGTCACCTGACCCCATTAATTTGCTGCTATTACCATGTAAACTATGGGGCAGGGTTAGCCCTGAAATCGCTGACCAAATATAGGCGTGTGCATGACGAAAACATTTGATTTGTTAATCTAGTTATTTTGTTTCATTAAATTAGGATGATTCCTTCAATTCGTATTCGGGATTCGTATTCGGAATTTGTATTAGGACTTTGTTTTATGTCTTTTTTGAATTTTCTTCAAATTTACTGATTTTTTCAATTTGAATGTTGCAAAGTGAACAAACAAAAGAAAAATCTTCATCAAATGATTACAATGACTTTTTAAATCACCTTTGGCTTAACTAAAACAGAATTATTTCAAAATGGAACTCTAATAACACACACAGTCCTTGATTTCTGAAACATGTTTACAGTTTGAATTTGACTGGAATTTGATGTAAAATTCGATGCAAATTTCAATTGAATTTTGGAAATTTGGACGAATTTTGTTTCATTAATCATTGCATTCGGTAAACTTTGTTTATACTGTAATTTGGGTATTCGGACATATGCGAATCTCCGAATAATAAAAATTTTGTCCAAATATTTATTTAGAATGAAACGAACCGCACATGTCTAACCAAATATGGCTACATGGCCATATTTGATTAATGACATTGCTGGTTATACTTCACTTCACATATCCATAAGTCAGGGGGATTTTTCGTTTGTCGGCTATCATTTATAATAATTAACATGAATCTGCAGAGCTGGGTGATGTGATTTACAGTGGATTTACATTCTGGGACTTCAATACCGGACACCTTTACCCCCTTCCTGCCCAGGACAATGTTCAGCTTTCAGTGTTATCACATTTTGAATGACAATTGCATGGTCATGCAACACTGTACCCAAACTAAATTTTTATAATCTTGTTCACAGAAATAGAGCTTTCTTTAGGTGGTATTAATTCACAACTGGGTTTTTTATTCTTTACTAAATAAATGAAAAAATATGGAAAATTTTGAAAAAAAAATAGTTTTTCTTTGTTTCTGTTATACAATTTTGCAAATAGCCCAAAATGTATTCTGCCAGGTTTCTTTGGTGAAAATAACCCAAATAAGTGTATATTATTTAGTCTCTGTGAAAGTTAGTCCACAAACTATGGTATACTGTATATATCTGAAAATCAATCCTGATGTACTGATGGCCTATCTCATTTATTGAGCCCCTTCAATTCTAGGACAGTAGAAATACCCCCAAAATCACATTTTTTTTAAAAAGTAGACAGTCCAAGGTATTTGGTAAGAGGCATTGCAGGTTTTATGAAGTTGTAATTTTTAGTCATAATTTTTTCATAATAAAGAAAATAAAAAGAAAACTCACAATTTCTTTTTTTACATACTGTCACTAGTGCAGTACAGCATCATCATATAACTGGTATGTCACAAATGTAGGAATCCAAATAATCCGCCCCTATTTAGATACCTTCCACTGCGCACAGGACAACCTACCTATTTCACCTATAGCTGCCACTTTAGCACAGAGTATATGTAAATGAATTTAGACTAAAATCTTATATATGGGTAAAGATTCTGAATAAATAGTGGCGCTTAATATAAATCACAAAAATAATATTATGTGACTATAAATTAATCAACTAAATAATTTCACCTTCTAGTGCTCAGTGAAAAATATATGAAATACAACAAATATACAAAACCAGTGCGTGAAAAAAGATATATAACAAATAATGAGTGCACTAAATAGTGCGGCAACCACTATGATACCAGTCGCTACAGGGCAAACAGTGATAATAAACAACATAAGAGTTTGTGTAATATTCCACACTGCTTGCAAAAATTAAATGTGTATATTCTTCTTTAGTTCTTCCACCACACCACAGTGATCCGTGCTTCCTCTCCCAAAAGAAACACACTCACCAAATATACTGCCCGCACTCTCGTGACAGGCTACTGCGCTTAGAATTCCACCACAAAGGATAAGTGGTCACTCCCAAACAATTGTGTGACTGGATCTCTCCATATGTGAATAAAAAGAAATTCTCCAATAGTGTAAAACCACTTTAAAACTTTTATTCAGACCAAAATAAAATCTTCAATTATCTCACTCACATTTTGCAAAGTAAAAGCCAGGATAGGTTAATTTCAAACAGCACTGCACGCTCCACTTCAAATTGGCACACTTGTTAAAAACTTGTAGTCACGGCGGACTCGAGGTGTACACAGGCTGTGTAAGATGTAGCTCACCCCCTCCTCACTGGGGTTCATGAATAAGTCGGTTTAATGACGAAACATGTCGGGGGCGTGGCTGAGCGGCAATTAATCTTGTGAGACACAGCGCCAGGAGTTTACTGAGGAAAGGCAGTCCCTAATCTTGGAGCACGAGCAGTGAGGAGGGGGTGAGCTACATCTTACACAGCCTGTGTACACCTCGAGTCCGCCGTGACTACAAGTTTTTAACAAGTGTGCTAATTTGAAGTGGAGCGTGCAGTGCTGTTTGAAATTAACCTATGCTGGCTTTTACTTTGCAAAATGTGAGTGAGATAATTGAAGATTTTATTTTGGTCTGAATAAAAGTTTTAAAGTGGTTTTACACTATTGGAGAATTTCTTTTTATTCACATATGGAGAGATCCAGTCACACAATTGTTTGGGAGTGACCACTTATCCTTTGTGGTGGAATTCTGGATCACTGTGGTGTGGTGGAAGAACTAAAGAAGAATATACACATTTAATTTTTGCAAGCTGTGTGGAATATTACACGAACTCTTATGTTGTTTATTATCACTGTTTGCCCTGTAGCGACTGGTATCATACTGGTTGCTGCACTATTTAGTGCACTCATTATTTGTTATATATCTTTTTTCACGCACTGGTTTTGTATATTTGTTGTATTTCATATATTTTTCACTGAGCACTAGAAGGTGAAATTATTTAGTTGATTAATTTATAGTCACATAATATTATTTTTGTGATTTATATTAAGCGCCACTATTTATTCAGAATCTTTACCCACATATAAGATTTTAGTCTAAATTCATTTACATATAACTGGTATGGCAGTGATCAGGGACACTGACTTGTGACAGTATGAAATATTTTTTATTACATTTATTTTTAAAAACATTTTTTAACACACTGTGATCAGAGCAAAATAATAATTTCATAGTTTCATAGTAGGTAAGGTTTAAGGTTGAATAAAGACAATAGTCCATCCAGTTAAACATGTGTAGGTGTATGTTTGTCAGTGTCAATAACTATTTCCCATATCCCTGTATGTTGTGTTCACTAAGATGCACGTCCAAGAGTCTTTTAAAAATATCAATACTCCCCGCCGACCAATTGTCACAACGTCACAACGTCACATATGACGAAATGTGTCTGGGTAACGCAGTGACGCCACCACATCATACTAAGGGAGGACGGGCTCTCTAAACTTGCCGGCCGGCATTTGTTTTTACGCGATCCACGCAAGTCAACGCTTGTAAGTTTTTTAAATCTTTTTTTAAACAATAAATTGGTATATCAGAGTTACGCTATGGGCGGCTTTTTTTCTATTTGAGCACCATTGGAGTGAACTTGTGGAAGTGTGGGGAGATTGGTGACTACCTTATTGGTCGAGTGTAAGATACCTATCCAGGGGACTGGAAGATCCAGGCATCTGAGGCTGCTGAGGGACATCATTTATGCCTAATTTGCTTCACCATCTGGTAAGCACATAACCCATTTGGTGGTCAGGTACCTCTCTTCACCATTACTGTTTTAAGTGGAGTCACCGTGGTGCATTTTTCCAGCTGCGTTTGGATTTCTTCATTGTTTTCCCCAAAACATGTCTACTTTCATCTCCTTATAAGTGACTGTTTAATTTTAAGCTGGTATTTGCAGATGGTGTCAACGTATGGACTTATGTGATTCTGTCACTATTTTCTCATAAATGCCCTATTGTATGTACTTCTTCTTGGCTATATATTGTAGTATATGATTTTATTCTTTGTCGCAGCTTTATATTTTTTATAATTGTAGAAGATAGTTCCACATCCTTATTGCCCTACACAGTTCAAGGTTAAACAGTTTCTCCTCCAATATCATTGTGTGGCCCCGTATCCTCTTACACGCTGGAATCACAATTGAGATATTCATATTTTGCTGTCATATCTTCTGTCAAGCATCTCTTCTCCAGGGAGAATACATTTAATGCTTGTAGTCGTTCCTCATAATTGAAGTCCTCCAGTCCCCTTATTAATTTGTTTGCCCTTCTCTGGACTCTCTCCAGCTCCAGCACATCCTTCCAGGGGGCTGGTGACCAACACTGGATGGAATATTCCAGATGTGGCCGAACCAGAGTTTTCTTTTCAAAATTTTTATTGGTAACAAACAAGAACGGTACATGAATAATAACAGTTTAGCTATTAAAGTAGGTGCATACAGAGTACTCAATAATGTGCGTAAGGATGACACAGTAGTACAATACAAGGTGCTCAGGCAGGGAGAGCATAAGTGCACATGTGGACATAGGCAGTTACAAAATTGTAAACAGAATCGGGCCAGAGCCCACATTAACTGGGTGGATAAACTGGGGGTAATACACTATGTGCGGGGGGATAGGCTGTCAGCCAAACCAGTCATAAGAAAACAAAGCGTTACCTTGGGTTTGGGGAGGAGAAAAGAAGAGGAAGCTAGGGAGGGGAAAGCATAGCAGTAGTATGGGAAAGGAATAAACAGGAAGAAGGAGGATAGGAAAGGAGAGGAAAGGAGAGGAGGGTCGGACGGCACACACAGGGCGAGAGAGTAAGTTTAGTGGTTGAGGTTTTTTATGGAGAGTTATGGCTCAAGTAGACTGTTATCAAAATCTTGTGGTAGGAATTGGCTAATCCAAGGGTGCCAAATTTTTAGGTGTCTGGGGATTGTGTCTAGGATGGTGGCTTCAATTTTGCTATGGATCATTGCTTGGGTGACCCTGTTTTTAGTTTCAGCTATATGGAGAGTAGGGGTTTTCCAGGCTTTTGCGATGGTTTGCTTGGCAGCTGTAGTAAGTTGCAGAATGAGCCGGGTTTGTGCTTTAGTAAGGTGATTTGGGAGAAGATTTAGAAGAGCTAGGGAGGGATCTGGGGAGAGATCATCCTGGATTAATGTAGAGATCATCTGAAATATTATTGCCCAGAAGCTTTTCACTATAGGACATGTCCACCATATGTGGATATGAGTGCCTCGTTCACCGCAGTTTCTGAAGCAGTTCGGAGAGTATGATGGGAGGAACTTGGCGATCCTGGCCGGGACCAGATACCACCGCATCAGGACTTTGTAGCTGGCTTTGAGTGCAAGAATATTTTGGGATGATATTTTGGTATTGGACCAAATGGTGGACCATTCATCTGCAACTACATCTTTGGCGAGGTCGTTGGACCATTGTTGGGCATAGGGTGGGAGAGCACCAGGAGCAGAAGTGAGATAAGAGTAAAAGTCAGATATAATACCTGGGGCGTGTGGGTCCGAGTCGCACACCTTCTCGAATATAGATAGGGGGCCTAGTACAAAGCCAGACCCTAAGAGTGTCTGTAGGAAGTGACTTACTTGAAGGTAACGGAAACATTCCCTATTGGGAAGTTGTGTTATAGATTGTAGGGATACAAACGATTTTATAGTGTTCCCTTCTATTAAGTCGCATATACGACTCAGGCCCAGGCGCTTCCAGGTTTGAAAAGAGGTCGGTTCAGAGGAGGCTGGGTAAAATTGGGGATGATCTAGGAAGGAGAGAAGCGGGGTATGGGGAGATGTCAATGCGAAGGAGGTTCGTAGTCTATCCCAGAGTCTTAAAGAATGGAGGGTCACGGGGTTAGATATGGGCCCTCGTAGTGGGGCTGGTAACCATAAGACATTGGAGATAAGGGTAGGGTGTAATTCAATTGCCTCCAGGCTCACCCAGATCGGGATCTCGTCTTTGGCATGGTATAACGTAATTTGCGCTAGCTGGGCCGCATGGTAGTATTTGAGAAAATTCGGTACTCCCAAACCACCAGAGGTCTTGTTGCGGAGTAAAACCTTTCTGGAGACCCTAGGTCTCGTAGAGCTCCATATATATTTGAATACTCGGTTCTGAATGATTCTGTGAAAATAGGGGGGTATTAAAATAGGCAATACTCTGTATAGGTATAGCAGTTTGGGGAGCAACGACATTTTGACCGCAGCTATGCGGCCCAACCAGGAAATACAAAGAGGACGCCACGCATTGAGAAGAGAAGTAAGGTGAGCCAGCATGGGGAGGTAATTTTTTTGAAATAGTTCTGACGGGTTAGTAGTGAGCTTTATTCCTAAGTAAGGTAAGGATGTGGTGGACCATTGGAAAGAGAAATTATTTTGGAGCTGGGAGAGAGTGGATATAGGCAGGGACACATTCAGGGCTTTAGATTTTGACTGGTTAACTTCTAAACCTGAGATCCGAGCAAATTGGTCCAAGAGTTGTAAGAGATTTGGCAGCGTAGTATGAGGTGAGGTGACAAATAAGAGTGCGTCATCAGCAAATAAGCATAGTTTGTGGGTGACTGAGGCTATCTCTAGGCCTTGAATATTGGGGTTTTTTCTAATCAGTTCAGCTAGGGGCTCAATTGCCAGGGCAAAAATTAAGGGGGAGAGGGGACAACCCTGTCTCGTCCCTCTCTGAATTGGGAAGCTTTCTGAGCAAAACCCTGAGTATTTCACAAAAGCTTGGGGATTCGTGTAAAGAGCTCTGATCCACTGGAGAAAGTGAGGGCCAAAGCCCCAGCGCTTCAGGATAAAGTCCAGGTAGGACCAGGAGACAGTGTTGAAAGCTTTTCTAATATCGAGCGACAGGAGATGCATGGGTATGTTACGTGATTTGCTAGGTGTTGCAAGAGGATGACACGTCTAATATTGTCGCTGGCCTGTCGCTTGGGGATGAACCCCACTGGCCGAACCAGAGTTTTAATAAGTGTCATGATTATAGTTTTATCTCTGGAGTAAATTCCCTTTTTTATGCATGCTAATAGTCCAGTGGCTTTGCTTGCTGCAGCTTGACATCGTATGCTATTGCTCAGTCTGTCTTCTACATGGACCCCCAGATCTTACTCCATCCTTGATTCCTCCAGAGGTTCTCCCCCTAGTGAGTAGTTTGTGTTTTTTTATTTTTAGCCCCCAAGTGCATCACTTTACATTTATCAACATTAAACCTCATTTGCCATGTAGTTGCCCACCCTGTTATTTTATTCAGGTCTTCTTGTAACATTTCTATATCCTGATGTCAAAGTATTGCCCTGCTTATTTTTGAGTTGCCGGCAAAAAACGAGATTGAGCTATTTATACCAACCTCTATATCATTTATGAATAAATTAAACAGAATTGGTCCCAAGACAGAGCTTTGGGGTACCCCACTTACCACTCCAGACCAGTCTGAGTAAACATTATTTATCACTACCCATTGGACATGCCCCTGTAACCAGGCATGTCTAAGGACAAACCATATGGTCCATGCCTACAAACCTCAGTTTGTAGATTAAAGGAGTTGTAAAAGCAGAAGGTTTTTTATCTTAATGCATTCTATGCATTAAGATAAATAGCCTTCTGTGTGTAGCAACCTCCCCATCATCCCCTAATACTTACCTAAGCCCCATCTCTCTCCAGCGATGTCCACGAGTCCCTCGGCTGTCCAGGAGTTAGCCAATCAGAAGAGAAAGGGGACGGGGTTGAATGGCAGCTCCATGTCTGAATGGATAAACAGAGCTGCAGCTCAGCTCGGGTGCCCCCACAGCAAGCTGCTTGCTGTGGGGGCACTCGACAGGAGGGAGGGACCAGGAGAAGAGCAGGATCCAGGCTGCCCTGTGCAAAACCTCTGCAACAGAGCAGGTAAGTATAACACGTTTGTTTGTTTTTTTTAAATTAAATGTTACAATCACTTTAAGATTTCAATTGCATGTGTGATTAAATCACTTTAAGATTTATGCAGATGATCAACCCAATCTCCACTCTGATCTCTTCAAATTCAAATGGATGACAGCTCTCTCCACATGTAGAGATAAAATCAACGCAAAGCCTCCAATAGTGTAAAAACCTATTGGGTAACAATTTTAATGAAAAATGTATGCGCTTACATCACAAAAAAAAAACAAATTGCCTTTGGTATATGTTAGTTACATGCCGGGGGCCTGCGTGCTGTGTCTCTAAACCCTCCTCGCTCGCACTCACAGATAACGCACTCAGTGTCAAGGTTCAGTTGCTGTGTAGCCACGCCCCTAACATGTTTTGTTACTTCCAACTTGATCACAGGGACTGCACGGCACTGCAACTGAGCTTAAATATCCCCCCTTTCAGTACAATCAACATATCCACTCCACACCCACATTCACAGTGATGGGACCAAATAGTTTAGCTATCCTACTGTGCAATTAACCCTCCACTAGCCAAACTAGAATTATCCATATGTACAATTAACCCCATTTGTGCTGGATGAAATTCATCCACAGTTTCCATTCCAACATATTGATCCTATGGGTCAACATATCTACTCCACACCCACATTTACAGTAATGGGACCGGATAGTTCAGCTATCCTAGTTTACAATTAACCCTCCACTAGCAAAACAAGATTTATCCATATGTACAATTAACCCCATTTGTGCTGGATGAAATTAATCCCCCGGTTTCCAATCCATCAATTGAATCCTATAAGGCAACACATCCGTGTCTACACTTAACCCTATCCTCACCGGACGTAATTCATCCACAGTGATTACTCTACCTTACTTAACTAATAAGTGAAAAAGGTGTCAATAATAGAAGAACTAATTTTTTTTTAACATACATAAACTGTGGTGGAGCAATGATATCTAAACTCTACAAAACCAATCCAATCTTTTTTATTATATAAACAAACATAAAAATACAAATAAATGAAGGACTACATTTATATTCAATGAAATTATACATTCAATAAAAATATAATTTTATAATTAATTAATTCAAAATTAGTTAAAAATAAATTCCTAAACTACTAATAAAAGGTTAGCATAAGAAGATCAATAATTACTAATAAAAAAGTTTAAATCTAGTTCTATGTTCAACCCCCCTGAACCTGAAGTTTGGAGGCAATATATCCATTTAGTTTCTTTCTTAGAGAGTTCCATAACCCTGTTTGAACCCTTCCATGCAGTGATAACTCTCTCCACCCCCCCAAAACTAGAGTGAAGAGGGATCCCTCCCATGGATGCGTCTATAGTGTTCTGATACACTGTGATATTTATATCCCTTAATTATATTAGCCACATTGTCTCCAAAATGAGGTGCTTTTCTGTAAATGAAGGATGGTTTCACAGGGAGCACCATTTTCAAAGCCTTGTCCATCATCAAGGTGTGCCAATGCTTAGAAAATATACTTTCCACCTCCTTATACTGACAATTAAAGTCAGAAATAAAACTCCATTGCTTGTTCTCATCACTCACTCTTTGTGTGTTATTAACCAAATAATTTTCTCTAGGTTTGGTGAGCATTTTCTGAATCTTGCCATCTATTTGAGTCCCTGGATACCCCCTCTGTACAAATTTCTGCTTAATCTCTTCTGATTGTGTTATAAAATCTGCATCAGAAGTACAATTTCTTCTGATGCGAGTGAGTTGACCTTGCGGAATATTCCGCAGCCAAGATGGATGATGGCCACTTCTGATTGAGAAATAACTGTTTCTATCAGTAGCTTTAAGGAAAACTTTGGTGGCTAAATCATTGCCAGTCCTAAATATTGTTAAATCTAGGAAATTAATCTCACTATTACTAAATTGGTAATCTATCTTAATATTATTATTATTATTGCTATTGAGGTGGGAAAGAAACTCATGTAGGCGCTGTTCGGTACCCTCCCAAATAAAAACAAATTGTCTATGAACCTCCTGTAAAAACATAATTGGGGTCTCATTTGATTAAAAATGTACCTGTCTTCCCACTCTGTCATAAATAAACTAGCTAGACTTGGGCAAATTTGGCTCCCAAAGCTACCCCGTTTCTTTGACTAAAGAACCCACTTTGATACCAAAAATAATTATGGGACAAAGAAAAATGTAATGCTTTCTGCAAAAATATTTTTTGTGCATGTGGTAAATCATTTCTTCTGCTTAATGCCCAATTCAGAGTCAACAATGCGTCATCATGATCAATATATATTTTTTTTATTTGGTATGGGCTGGGGGGACCCCACAACATTTTGTTATTTTATTTTGTATTGACAGCAATTTTTTTTTCTTTCAGCTGTCAGTGGGGAAGCCCACTGACAGCTGATGACTCATTAATTGTTAAGGACACGCCAGCCTGCTTCCCGGCCCTACTCAATATATTGACTGTGCACTTGGTGGGCGAACACCCAAACGGGCGATGTTTGGGCCAAACGTTTGCTTGGCCTGAACTGTTTGCCCAACACTAATGCTATACAGTGTGCTTCATCAGCCTCGCTGGTTTGACTGTTTTGTCATAGAAAATAATGGTTTTGGGTCAGCTTACCCAAAACAAACTATTTAAAGTAATACTAAAGTAATAGGTTTAATTACTTTAAATACTAAATTAATAGGTTTACCTGGACATTTACTTAATGCTTACAACTCTTAAAATTAACTCCTAATTACTTTACTTTACTTTAACTCTTAAAATTGTGGCTGGAGTGGCTGACAAATCTTTACAGAGAAAATGCAGATGCTGCCTCTAAACTCCCTATCTGAAAATTCTAGAAACAAGTTAACAAAGGATTCAGTAGTTTTTGAGTCACAGATTTGAATCAACTACACAGAAAGTTTTGTCTTTCCTCTGACATACAGTAACTATCTGCATGTATGTTCAATGTGTTAGTAATTTAGAAAGTATTAAGGCAATATACAGCCAGGCAGCAAGCATTTTCAGAAGATCAAACATATCACTATTTCTTTTAGTACGGACTCTTTTTAATTTGGAAAAAATGTGATGTGTTTCTTTTTTAGTTGTATATATTGGTATATTTTGTTTTAATTTTGAAAAAAAAAAACAGATTTAGAATATGAAAACAAAGTTTATACTGTTTTACAGTAATTATTTTGGAAAAAGTGCCAATGAAAAAGATACTTAGTTGTCTAAAACTATTTTTAAGGCCAGTTGAAGCTGAGTTTTGTATTTATTATGTCGAAGCTGGAAATGTTTCTACACAGTGATATGTCTACTATGTAGCTGAAAATTCTATAGGAATGTTCTTTTGGCATTCCAGACAGATTTATCTGCCATAGTTACAAGAAAATGTGGCACTGCCTTGTTTCCACAATTATTTTTGAATGTATTTATGAATTTCTGATATATAAAACATTCAATGTTTGGAGTCACTTAAGGAAGCCAAACTATGTGGGGAAAGATGGGGAAGGTTAGAATGTAATCCTTTCTAAACCTTTTTTGATGAAATGAGTTGTCTTTTCCATAACATACTGTAGACGCATGTCAAAAAAATTACCATTAGCATATCAGATTTGTATACCAGTATCATATTGGTAAATATCACTGGAATGGATGGGAATGTGTTGTTAATAAGAAATACCTTTAAAAAATACAAAGAAACCTTTTTAGTCGTGACAGCCATATATGGGTAAATCTCTTACAGTTGCTAAATACATCAAACGTATTGCAACTTTTTTGACATAACAGAAAGGTGTGGGCTGGAGAAGTCAGATAAAAGAACTTTTATATATGATAACTGTACACTGGGTGACCTAGTGGGATAAACCAAAGGTCCATAAAGGCCACTAAGGGCCATCTAACAAGGGCCCAGGTTGCAGGTGCACTGGTTCACAGCAGAGGGTGAAGCGTCAATCTTTCAACTACAATAATTTAGTGAAGACTATTTAACATTATTTAAATTAGGTGTGCTAGGAAGTGCCGTTTTTTTTTGTTTTTTTATCTATTTTTATTGATTTTTATAATTTTTGACAATGTAAAACGTTGTACAGACTCCAAGTGAGCCAACCCATGCTGGGGAGTTGACTTGTAGAAAGAACACATGGGCCCTTACAGCTAACAACAAGCTGTACCTACCATAGTACCTCATGTACTAATCCATAGCCTCTTGAAAACTGTGGCAGGGCATCAACTGAAAAATTCAGATAGACTTGTAAGATCAGAGACAAGCATCAGGGGGTCTAATCCACAACGGTGGATTGGTTCTCCAGCCACCTTGCCCATACCGTATTGCTTTTTTTCTTACTAGCCCTATTTTCATAAGTATCATGGAATAGAGTAAGATTTCAATTAGCCGGACATTTCCAGAAAACAAGCAGAGGAGGGAAGATGTTCTTCCAATGCATGGTAATTGACCATCTAGTATAATAGAGCAACAGATCCTAGAGTGTCCATTCGCCACAGTAGGGGCCAATTCTTTGACCAAGTCCAACAAGCATATTCTTGGTGTAAGTCATGGTGTAAGTCGTGTTTGGGTGCCCATATTTATTGAGCTGAGAACCTCCAGCCAGAACTGGAAGATGAAGGGACATGTCCGAAAGATGTGGAAAAAAGCCATGCTACATTGATTACTCAGCTCTGTAGCTCTGTAACTTGGTGTAGGTGTTTTAGTGTTGAAAACTAATGTAGAGCTTCTATTGCATAGCCCTATTACCTCCTAAACCCTAAAATATTATAAACTCTGCCCAGTATCGGGAGCCTGACATAAACACCCAGTAATTCTGTGTATGAAGAGATATTACTTAATTCATGTAACAGGACTGGACCAATCAGCACTTTTGCAGGGGGAGTTCATTGCCCTGTGTAAGTTACAACTCCAGCAACTTGTAGTTTACACAGGGTTTTTTCCATTTGTGGAGTGTGGCGGTCTGTATAAAGGTGAACATGTTGCTTTGCCTAAGATCAGCAAAGCACAAGTACAGTTAAATTCTTATCTTAAAATAACCCCTAACGTTAATTCAATAATACATACTAATCCTCACCTACCCTGTCCTTGCTAAAGTGTCAGGCCATTCTGTGCTGGGATTAATGTTAAACCAACAAGGTCAAAACATATTAGCATTGAGATTCTATTTCTATAATAACCAATTCATCTGTTGAACATGTACAATTGGGTAATCCATGCATATGTGATAAATCATTGGAGATAAGTATATGATCAAGGCACATAGTGGACTTTGAACCTATGTCCAGACCTGGATGCTATCACTAGCATTTTCCTAGAGTAAATGAAAGAATTTATACCTTTATAACTCCAGTTCTAGAAGAATTTATTGGACTGAGGGTAAAAGCTAGCATAATCTAACATATATCATCTGGTGTCCTCTTCACCTGACTCAGGTTTCAACAATTACAGCTATTCAGGTTTGATCTGCTTGTCAGAGGACAAGCCGTATTAATTCTTACATATGGGCAGCCAGCAGTTTGTTTTATTATCAGATGAACACAGGTCTATGAAAAGTCATTTTCTCTCTTTTATGGTTGCCTGAGCTAATAACATTTTTTTAAGAAATTGTTGTCCTGATCATTAGGACCTCTTAAAAAGCTTCAACTATCATATTTTGAAGTGTAAATAAATTCTGAAGAATATATTTATATATAATCTGAAAAAAATAATTATGAGTTATGAGGGACCATACACCATAGATAATGGGATGCTTCAAACATACTAGTTTCCCAATTAGGTTAAATACGTCCCAAATTTTAATTTCACACTTGTTTAAACATGATTAAAATCTATATTAAACTGATGCAGTTTAGAGATAAGAATAGAACAGACAGACATTAATGCGAATGACATTCGACCTGATACGTTTTCTAAAGGCAAAGGGTATTTCATATATTAAAACTAGGCACTTCCCCCCAAGGTAAGCATTTTTACTGGATTGCTTATTATAACCATCCATAATTCATTAATGATGGGTTTGAGGCTGCAGATATAATGGTTATCAAATTTTTTTTTTCTGCTCTGAGGGTGCTTTGGCAGTTAGTTTAAGGTCTGGGAAGATCTATGCAGGGTTTGGTGGTTCCTTTACATATGCCAAGTCAATCCTGGTTCCTTTGCTCCACCATCAATACAAAAATAAGGTGCCTAATGTGGAACTATATTCAGTAGCAGTAAAATGTCAGTAGTTTTATTACCTGTTGATCCTGGAAGTCATTTGGTTATCTTTTCACTTCCTTCCTTTACAGAGCAGCTGTTAATCAACCAGACAGGAACATTAGCTGCATCAAATTTGATAAAAGCACCACATCTCCCTGTAGTTCACATGGGAGGGTGACGACAAATCCACAGCCATGGTAATTAGTGGAATAATGTTGTCACCTTAATATAGGAGATCTTAGTGAGAACAGAAACTGGTAGAGTCAACTGGTATTTATTAAAGTGGTTGTAAAGTCACAAGGTTTTTTACCTTCATGTATTCTGTGCAGCAGCCCCCCTAATACTTACCTGAGCCCCCTCTCTGACTCCTGATTGGCTTTTGGCCAATGGCTCCTGCTGCTGTCAATCAAAGCTAGTAAGCCAATCAGGAGACAGAGGGGATGAGACTGTGTTATGTATAACATGTTTGTTATTTAAAGAAAAAGACTGGCTTTATTATACTTCAAACATTTTTTAACGATAACATTTAAAAAATCGTTTAAACCTAAATTTGCACACATTTTTTTGTTTGGGTTTGCATATACTTTAAGCTAAGTGCTATATATACCATATTCTACTGTTTTCTAGTGGCTTACAGTGCCTGCTTGCACTGTGCTGATTCCTGGGCCCTGCTCCCCCTCTGATCCCTATCCATTACTCATCCCACTCTTCTTAATAATTATTCTCAATCTCAGTGACTTCTTTTTGCAAATAGTAGTATACCATATACCTTAATAGACATACTGCATTCTAGCAGAGGCAAAATAGATAACATCATCTGGCAATGAAAAAACAATATAGCTCTACTACTACTACTATCAAGAAGAAAAACTCATATTGATTCTATATCATCTAATGAAAATTTGATTGTCAGAGATGAACATACTTATTTTCATTGGCTGAATGAAGGAGTAAGCGGGTGTCAGTCAGCTATATACCAATTGACTATTGATTGGCCACCATGTTCCTCCTCCCAGACACTGCAGCGTACAGTGGAAGATTTTGAGGAACAGAGGTAATGCTGTAAGTCGCAAAATCAATGAGCAGGAATAAATGTTGCCAGTGCACTTATTTTATATACGAGGGGCATTCAAGTCAAACCTGGACTTTTAAGTTTATATAATAAAAGAACGAATTTCAAGGAGTGGAAACTGCATTTATTTTTCTACATACTCCCCTGCTACATTCATACGCTTATCCCAGCATGTAACTAGTGCATGGGAATCTGCCATAGAAAGATTTGTCAGTATGGCTGAACCATCCTAGGACAGCCTGCTTTACTTTGTCATCAGTGCTGTAAAACTGACCTCCGAGGAACTCTTTTACGGGTCCAAATAGGTGGAACTCACTCAGCACGAGGTCTGGGCTGTAAGGGGGATGTAGCAATACCTCCCAGCTGAGTTGCTGTAATGTGCATGTAGTGCAGTGAGCAGTATGATCTTGTGCGTCCTGGAGAACAGGACGTAATCAAACCAGGCCGTTTTTTCTGCAGACCCATATGAACATTACTCAGAACACGACAGTAATATTTACTGTTGATAGTGGACCATTGTTTCGTAATTGATCGACACAATTGTCGATTATCCAGGATCAAGCATTCCACATGCTGCATGTTCACAGGAATGACTGCTGTGGGCTGGGAACCACCACAGCCCGGATCGTCACTGACAGATATACAGCCATCTTTGAAATGTTTACATCATTCAAATGCCTTACTGTGGCTGAGCTTCTCATCACCATATTATGCTTGACACTTAATACTGCGTGTAGTACTGCCACGCTAGCATTCCTTTTTATACCTGTAAAGTTTTACGTACGTGAACATCCCTCGTATCTTTATGTATGTGTGTATATATATATATATATATATATATATATATATATATATATATTGAGCCCATAGTTTTTCTTTAAGCACTTTGTATGCCACCCTCTCATTATTGATTGACCTTTACATTTCTCCCCCTCTGTGCCTGCTCCTAAAACACTTCACGTTCCCTATTACCCCTCCCAGGGACCTTCTTTTTCCATTTTCTCTGACTGTGAATTTGTGTTGCCACATCTTTATTTTTTAAAGCTTTTTCAGTAAACAAATATATTAATTTCAAGATTGTATTAATAATGCAATTACATAGCTGTTTATGTAATCTTGCCTTTTCAACTGAGTTATTTTAAGTCTAAGAGCGAAACAAGACAGAACATTGTGATTTGTCCTCATTACATGCACCTGTGAATTTGTTTATTGGCGCCTGTCCAACAGGAATTAACATACAGGAAATAATTTGTATTCTGATCTACCTCTGATGAGCATCTGCCGTGTTTTTGAGTGAATTTACTTGGTGTGTTTAAAGTATGAGTTAAAGAGGTAATTCGTTCAAAATGATTTTTTATTAAAATATATTTTATTAACAATATCAGCATCAATCCTATTAAACAAAAACATGTCAGTTAACATACGCTCTTCTTATATTAAGAAGGATAGGATGAACTTCAGTCTAGGGGATTGATTTACTAAAGGCAAATAGACTGTTCATCCTGCAAGGGATGTTGTGCTTTGCAAGGGGATGTCCTTAGAGATTTAATATGGGCAAACTGTTCCGGCCAAGCGTTTGGTTTGGCCCCGAACAGTGCCCGTTCGGGTGTTCGTCAAACACCCAAATTATCAGGGCACTCGGTGGGATGTTCGCCTGCCGAGCACACAGTGAATAGCTGCTGGTTATTAAGAAATGGACCAGGAAGCCGCCACCGCATCCTTAACAGCAGATATATCATCAATTGCCAGCTGGCTTCCCCGCAGAGAGCTGAATGAAAAAAAAAAATATTGTAAAAATGTAAAAAAAACTGCGTGGGGGTCCCCGCCCCAATCCATACCAGGCCCTTTGAGTCTGGTATGGATTTTAAGGGGAACCCCATGCCAAAGAAAAAAAAATGGTGTTGAGTCTCCCCCAAATTCCATACCAGACCCTTAGGTCTGGTATGGATTTTTAGGGGAACCCCTACACCAAGATGAAAAAAAAATGACATTGGGTCCCCTCACAATCAATACCAGACCCTTATCCAAGTATGCAGCCTGAACCATACCAGACCACATACCCTCACTATGGGGGAGGGTGCTTTGGGGCAAGAGGCACTCTGCCCCCCCACCCCAAAGCACCTTGCCCCCTTGTTAATTGCACCCCTATTCATTTACCAAAAAAAAGAAATAAAATCACAAGCACAGTTTTTGCAAATTCCTTTATTAAAAATAAAAAAACAATGTCCCCAATGATGGGTGTCAATTACTACGCCCGTCGCACCGATAATCCCAAAAAAGAAAAAAAATTTTAAAAAATTTTTAAATAGGTAAGGGGTGGAGCCACCTTGCAAAGTCATCTGGTGGCACTGCCCCATGTGACATCACCGACCCAGCATGCAACGGTCGGTGCAAATGGTTTTAAGGAAAGAGGAGGGATCTGGGGTCTTATGGAGAGTAGCGGTCACATGACATTTGCTGTCACAAGGGATGTTTACATTCCTTCTGACAGCAATAAAAGTTATACAAAATATGTAAGTGATAATATAAAAATAAATAAATAACAAAAAAATGTAATGTTTAAGTGCCCACACATGTGAGGTATCACCACGAACATCAGATCATGGCAGTAGTTCTAGCACCAGACCTCCTGTATCAGTCTAAAGTGGTAGCCTGTAAAGGCTTTTAAGGCGTCGCCTATGGATAGTAAAATTTACATTGCTTCCCGGGCAATTTTAAAGCGTGACTTGTTTGGCATTTATTTACTCAGTGTAACATCATCTTTTATATTTTACCCAAAAATTGGGTTATGTATTGCTTTTTTTTTCTGCATTCGTATTCAAAAAAGTGTATTTTTTCCCCAAAAGAAAAACATTTGAAAAACCACTATGCAAATAACGTGTGACAAAAAACTGTAAAACCAAACAATTTATTCTATAGGGCCTCTGCTTTTAAAAAAATATATATAAATACTGATTGTTACATGTAAACAAAAGTGCCAGAAAAGGCCTGGTCTTATGGAAAACACATTAAATTAAATAAAGTAAAAACACATTAAAAATTATTGTTTTCAAAATCAATTGATTGCCCCTGCACTATAAAACAATCTGAATTGTCTAAGCTATTCAATACCTTTAAATTACTCTTGCAGTTCACAACTGCAGTAAAGCAAACCATTGCAAAGGCTTGGAAATCTCCCTAACTCAAGTGTCCTCGAAACTAAACACAGAGTTACCAGGGCAATGATACATGCCAAAGTCGAGGCTGTCCTTATGGATAGGGTGAGTAACCATTAACTTTTGTGGAAACCATGGGTGGACCATTATCTACCAGTAGACTTTGATGAGATGCTATTATTCCCTTGACTTGCATGTTGGCACACGTCTCTAGAATTTACTATTGGAGGGCCTTGTTTTCCCCTCATTCTGGGGTTCCCCTCTGCTCCCCTGCTATTTTCCTGTCTTGTCCTTTGTTGCTATTCTCTTTCTTTTCTCTTTTTCCTCACGCATCTCGTGGGCTTCCTCCAACATCAGATGCCCATCTCTCATGAGATTATTACTGAAAGACCCTCCTGATACACAAGACTAGGTCTCCATTAGATTCCCGAGTTTGTGGAGATAGTTCCCTGAGAAAACACAGTCTCACTACTATTTGCTTCCTGTACAGGACCTCTGCTATAACCCTGTATCCTCTGGGTCATCCGACCCTCCAATGCTCAACAGTTTGGTTTAACTGGGTGGACATGACTTATCTTGTCTGAAATAACTTTATTATGCATCATGGTCATCTGCCAATTTTATATTCACATTGTTATTGCATCTGAGAAGTGGTTTTGTTGTCTTTCTGTAACATTGTGTATCCTTGTTCCTATGGTCTGCCTAAGCTATATACAGTTTGTGTCATGTTCACTATTCTTCCTTCAATAACATATTTGAACAAGAAGAAAAAAATTCAATACCTGCCTCATTTAATGCATACATTGAAGCAATTGTTTAATATGACAATCTGATCAATATATGTTGGACATAAGTAGACTATCACTTGTCAAATCTTGTTCCTCTTGTAAGCAGACACATACAGATGAGGTATACATATTTATAGACTTTTTTGAACTTTGTAAATGACACAATATTAATGTACTGCACAGAGGGAAACAATGCTTCTTGATGTTCTTAGCAGTAATAGAAACTCAAGAAGCAGTTCTAATTAAATGTACATGGCATTGAGAGAACACCTTTCATCCTAAGCCTATCAATCTTCAGAACTGCACCATACTAGTAAAGCACCTCCACTTACTCTTTAAACACTTCAGATAAAACAGCACCTCCTAAGAGGCACGCATTCTTAAACTGTTCATAATGCAATTGACTCCATATGAACCCGAACTCAAGAGAATTCACAGATTCTATTATACCTGTAAATCTCCTGTAATGCCACAAGCTTATTAGCATCTTCTGACAGGCTGTCATTTTTATGTTGCGTTTTCATCTTTCGAATGCTTTATTCGGTAGTTGGTTTTAGTTAATATTTTGCAGATCTGCTCAATATGATTCTTCACTTTGAAATTGGTCATGCATCAAAAATATGGTCCTCTGCTAAAGTAAATTAAGGGAGACTGGCAGCCATTGCGCATTATCTGTAGAGTAGTACATCTTCATTTTTAAGCCTTTGAGTAGAATTATTGCCTTCCATGAACAGACTTTCTCTGGTTCTCTGATGAAATACACATGACGTGATTTCAACACTCCATAGCTTAACCAGCTTCCAGCTGTGCAGAAAGGAACAACCCAAAATTAGAGGGAGTAAAAGTTTCTCTTGCATGAGATGAGGGAAATGATTACTGCAATTTTCTATGTTTGTTGATAAATTGTTTTATCTCTCTTACTGCTGCCATTGATGAAGCTTTTTAAAGTCACGTTCATAATACTACAGCCTATGATCAGCATCTACTATAAGGAAAGAAAAATATTAGAGTGAATAAACCCTAACTGAATAATGTTTCGTTTGTTAAAGAACTTTGTAACATAAAAAATTGCCATTTTTCTAAATAAAATATTTGTTTTTGCATTTATTTCATACTTTCTTATATGTCAGAGCTGCTAATCTTTCGCAGAGCCTTTGCGGCCACTTTCTGACTATATTTATGCACTCTGACATGGCTGTATAGCTATTCTGAGGTTAGGTTTCCTTATGGTTACAACAGTGAAACATACCTAGGTGATGTGTGTCAGCACTGAGTTTTACAGTACTGTTTGTATCATTTAGGAGAGTGTGTGATAGAGTGAAAAGGTAAAGGTACAATTTGAAGACAGGGAGTATTATCACCCTATAGCAACAGGTATTGTTTAAATGAAAGTTACAGATTTAAAAATATAAAAACAATTAAAAGCTTATGAGTAGTGTTTGGGTGTATGTGTGTGTGTGTGAATATATATATATATATATATATATATATATATATATATATATGTAAATATTTTATTCTATCTTTTCATGTGACAACACTGAAGAAATTACACTTTGCTACAATGTAAAGTAGTGAGTGTACAGCTTGTATAACAGTGTAAATTTGCTGTCCCCTCAAAATAATTCAACACACAGCCATTAATATCTAAACCACTGGCAACAAAAGTGAGTACACCACTAAGTGAAAATGTCCAAATTGGGCCCAAAGTGTCAATATTTTGTGTGACCACCATTATTTTACAGCACTGCCTTAACCCTCTTGGACATGGAGATCACCAGAGCTTCACAGGTTGTCACTGGAGTCCTCTTCCACTCCTCCATGACAACATCACAGAGCTGATGGATGTTAGAGACCTTGCGCTCCTCCACTATCTGTTTTGAGGATGCCCCACAGAAGCTCAATAGGGTTTAGGTCTGGAGACATGCTTGGCAAGTCCATCACCTTTACCCTCAGCTTCTTTAGCAAGGCAGTGGTTGTCTTGGAGGTGTGTTTGGGGTCGTTATCATATTGGAATACTGCCCTGCGGCCCAGTCTCCGAAGGGAGGGGATCATGCTCTGCTTCAGTATTTCACAGTACATGTTGGCATTCATGATTCCCTCAATGAAATGTAGCTCCCCAGTTCCGGCAGCACTCATGCAGCCCCAGACATGACACTCCCACCACCATTCTTGACTGTAGGCAAGACACACTTGTTACTGTACTCCTCACCTGGTTGCCACCACTCACGCTTGACACCATCTGAACCAAACAGGTTTATCTTGGTCTCATCAGAGCACAGGACATGGTTCCAGTAATCCATGTCCTAAGTCGGTTTGTCTTCAGCAAACTGTTTGTGGGCTTTCTTGTGCATCATCTTTATAAGAGGCTTCCTTCTCGGACAACAGCCATTGGAACCAATTTGATACAGTGTGCAGTGTATGGTCTGAGCACAGACAGGCTTACCCCCCACCCCTTCAACCTCTGCAGCAATGCTGGCAGCAATCATAGGTCTATTTCCCAAAGACAACCTCTGAATATGACGCTGAGCACGTGCACTCAACTTCTTTGGTCGACCATGACGAGGCGTGTTCTGAGTGGAACCTGTCCTGTTAAACCGCTGTATGGTCTTGGCCACCATGCTGCAGCTCAGTTTCAGGGTCTTGGCAATCTTCTTATAGCCTAGGCCATCTTTATGTAGGGCAACAATTATTTTTTTTCAGATCCTCAGAGAGTTCTTTGCCATGAGGTGCCATGTTGAACTTCCAGTGACCAGTATGAGAGAGTGAGAGCAATGACACCAAATTTAACACACCTACTCCCCATTCACACCCGAGACCTTGTAAAACTAATGAGTCACATGACACCGGGGAGGGAAAATGGCTAATTGGGCCCAATTTATACATTTTCACTTAGGGGTGTACTCACTTTTGTTGCCAGCAGTTTAGACATGGCTGTGTGTTGAGTTATTTTGAGGGGACAGCAAATATACACTGTTATACAAGCTGTACACTCACTACTTTACATTTTAGCAAAGTGTCATTTCTTTAGTGTTGTCACATGAAAAGATATAATAAAATATTTACAAAAATGTGAGGGGTGTACTCACTTTTGTGAGATAATGTGTATATATATAATATATATATATATATATATATTGCCAGCCAGCACCGACTTCATCCAGGTGGTACTGCTGACTGCATCTACACTGGGGTCGATGGGTGTTAGGATAGGATAGTAAGGGAACGTTTCCGAATGGTGAAACAATTATGTTCTATAGCTAGTAATTTTGTTGAGTTTTAATTTATTTTCATGTCCCCTGGAGATACTATATGTCCTCACTCCCTTTCTAGAGAGAACTTTAACCACTTGCCGTCCACCTCACGTACATTTACTGTGGCAGGTTGGCAGCGCTGCACGTATCGACCTACCTGTACATCGCTCATTCCAGTGTTTTTCACAGAAGATCTCTATAGAGCTATTGTGGACCAAACAATTTGTATACTGGCCAATTCATCACCGCTAATCACCATTTGACCCTGTCCAGAGAATGGAACCTATTACTGTTTCCAAATTTAAGACCTTTCTGGGCCTATCCCTCCTCATGGGCATAACTAAAAAGAGTGACTTGCGGTCAAATTGGTCCACGGCTCCATAAAATTAGGCCCCTCGTAAACCACTTCAAACAACAGTTTGCAGCCTTGTTTATTTCCGATCAAGTTGTCTGCGTTGATGAGTCCCTGAATAAGTTTTCTGGCCCCTTGTCTTTCAAACAGTTTCTCCCCAGCAAGCGTGCCAGATATGGGGTCAAGTTGTATAAGCTCTGTGACAGGGCCACAGGTTACACATGTAGTTTTATGGTTTACCAGGGAAAAGACAGTCACGTGGAGCCCCCCAACTGCCCAGACTACATAGAGAGCTCTGGCAAGATAGTTTGGGACTTGGTGACACCCTTATTTGGAAAGGGGTACCACTTGTATGTGGACAATTATTACACAAGCGTGCCATATTTTAGTCACCTTTTTGATTGTGGAATTGGCGCATGTGGCACAGTGCTATCTAATTGCTGGGGCTTCCCCCAACGGCTTCTAGATTTCTGACTTAGACGGAAAACATCCAAAACTGTGATAGGTAGTGAGGAGTGAAATCAAAAATTGATGCCCTTAGAAAGCCTGAAGGTGGTGCTTAGTTTCGGGGTCCTGTATGTGGCTAGACTGCCAAAAGGTCCCACACATGTGGTATCCCCATACTCAGGAGAAGCAGCAGAATGTATTTTGGGTTGTAATTTCACATATACCCATGGCATGTTTGAGCAATATATCATTTAGTGAAAACTTTGTGAAAAAAACTATATATATTTTTGTAATTTTCCAGAAACTTGTGGCAAAATATAAAATATTCCATGGACTCAACATGCCTCTCATCAAATAGCTTGGGGTGTCTACTTTCCAAAATGGGGTCATTTGAGGGAGGGTTTGTGCTATCTGGGCATTTCATGGCCTCCGAAACTGTGATAGGTAGTGAGGAGTGAAATCAAAAATGTCGGTGCTTTTTTTTCCAGGTCCTGGACGTGGCTAGACTGCAAAAAAGTCCCAGACATGTGGTATCCTCGCAGCAGAATGTATTTTGGGGTGTAATTTGACATATACCCATGGCATGTGTGAGCACTATATAATTTCAGTGACAACTTTGTGTAAAAAATAATTTTTTGTAATTTTTCAATCACTTGTGACAAAAAATAAAATATTCTGCTCAACATGCCTCTCAGAAAATTCCTTGGGGTGTTATAGCACCTCAAGAAATGAGATCGGCAGTCATAAACTAAAAGCTGCGTAAATTCCAGAAAATGTACCCTAGTTGTAGACGCTATAACTTTTGCGCAAACCAATAAATATACACTTTTTGAACTTTTTTTTTACCCGAGGCATGTGGTTGAAGCCATTTTGCCCTAAATGTATGATTAAAATTGAGTTTATTGTATCTTTTTTATAACAAAAAGTAGAAAATATTATTTTTTTTTTTAATTTTCTGTCTTTTGTTTATATCGCAAAAAATAAATAAACACAGAGTTGATCAAATACCACCAAAAAAAAGCTCTATTTGTGGGAAAAAAGGGATGCAAATTTTGTTTGGGTACAGCATTGCATTACCACGCAATTACCAGTTAAAGCATCGCAGTGCCAAATTGGTCATTAAGGCGGCAAATCTTTCCGGGGCAGAAGTGGTTAATAATGTTTCACTGAGCATTACATTTTTAAAGTCTTACTAAAGGCTAAATTATTATACATACCTGCTCTGTGCAATGGTTTTGCACAGAGCAGCCCAGATTCTCCTCTTCTCGTGTCCCCCTGGATCCTCCTCTTCTCTGAGTGCTCCATAAGCCCCCCAAAGGAGGTTCAGCCCTATTCCTTGCTCTGTCCTTATTGGCTTACTGGCTGTGATTGACAGCAGGGGGAGCCAATGAAGGTAAAAAATCTTCATCCTTTACTTTAAGTCCAACTCCAGATAGAATTTGTGCTTCAAATATGGGTAACTGTAGGAATGTGAGTCAAAGTTTTTATTTGTCTCTGATTGTCCACTGCTTTGGATATAGTAGTGAAGGGTTACAACTTCCGCAAGGTCCTGTTTAGAGTGGATGTAAACCCAATTCATGAAATTTGACCTGGACACACATATATATATATATATATATATATATATATATATATATATATATATATATATATATGTAGTGTTTACTTATCTCTCTCCAAAGCTCTGAGTCCTGTGTCTTTCTGCTACTCTGTTCCTCTGCATGTTTCTTTCTTCCTCTGCCTATGTTAAGGGGGGGGGGGTGTGCCTGCTCAAATACATTGTATGCCCAGACTCCCCTCCCACTGCTGAAAGAGGAAGTGAAAATTCTAACACAATGTTCACTTTCTAAATTATATAGAAAGCTGAAGACAGCAGATATGCATGTAAAACTAATGTAGGGAAATTTGTTTCATCTTTGTGTATCATCTGAGGCTGTTCACTTAACTGGGTATAGGAGAGGGTTTACATCCACTTTAAGATATTTATTTTCTCTTCCTGTTCTGTCTGACACTTGTCAGCTGGATAGGAAATGAAGGGGCATCACCCTAATATGAATAGCAGCAACAAAATCCTGATGGAGGCTACTAGAAGATTTGGATTTATGCTGTCTATGTCTGCCTGGAATGCATCTAGTGGAGACATTTTCTTCACTTCCGGCTCTGACAAAGAAGAGGGGAAGCAAAAAAATTCCAAAAAATAACAAATATAGCTTTAAAAACAGACATGCAGATGTTAAAACCATTCACTACTCTGTTCAGGCTAAATAAAAAGGTAAGGCTTCAGTTTAATAAATACAACTTCAGTCTCCTTTCCACTTTGTCTTCATTGCTAAAATGGCTAAATGTTGAAATATTTCAGAAAATCCATACTTGAGTGTAAACAATAAATGTATCATCTTACTAAATAGCAGTACAACCGCTGTGATTTGTATCATTGGCACAAACCATTTTACTGAACTGTGAAATCAGAAAGGATTTAGGCCAAAATTGTGAACATTGCATAACAAGGATATCAACGTACATGTTTACAAAACTGTGATTTTTCAAAATGTAAATTTAAAAGCATAATAGACAATTTTTTTCTGATTTTATTTTTTTATTTTAATTTTTTTATGTAGTATCACTAGAAAATAAAATGCTAATTAAAGGGTAAACCTCCACAACAAATAGGAATATGAGTAGTACTGGTCCAGTAACAGTACACAAGTAATATTACATTTTGATGTTTAATATGAAAGTCAAAATTATTTTGGACTGAGCAGAAAAAGGTTACAGCATTTTTTTTTTTTTTTTTTTTAGCTGTCCCTAATGGTGAGATTGAGGTAATATAAAATGTACAATTTTTTTATATATACAGGGGGTCCCCGAGTTACGAACTCGTTAGGGACTGCCCGCCTGTACGGAAGTCGGAAATGTTCGTAAGTCGGCGCGCATGCGCAGACCGACAAATACGGAGATTTCCGGACATTTCCGATGTTCCGTCTATTGCCGTTCTGCGCATGCGCGGTAAATTACGGACATTTCCGGCATTTTCCGAAGCTCCGTATGGCCGCGCATGCGCAGAACGGCCAAAAGACGCAGAAAAAGGACGAAAAATGGCGGAGGGTCCCCGCAGCACCCCGTTCGTAAGTAGGGGTTGTTCGTAGGTCGGGTGTTCGTAAGTCGGGGACCCCCTGTATATATATAATAGGGAAGAGTTCTGACATCTGACAAGGTTTCATTGCTGTCTGAAACTTCCTTATTCCTCCCTACTCTGTCCCCAAGACTGAATTATTAAAAAAAAAAAATGGCTGGTAAGACTTAAAAAAAAAAAGAAAACAGAAACTGGCAAATGCAGAATTGTATGAATGGATCTAAAATATGTGAACAAACCTGCAAAGAAACCAACTATGCTTTTGTTGTGTGGCCTAGTAAAGTTTATTTTAGTTGATTAGTTAATAAAATGCTGAGTTTAACACTTCACACTGCTAAGGAATGCCAATGCCAGTCAAGAATGTTTTTACAATATACTGTAAATGGTTTATAGTCATGTACCAACTTCAGTAAAAATAGGTGGTGTGTTATCTCTACAATGGAGGGACTCATTAAGATTATAACATCTGGCTGTGGTCTAAGGCCAAATAAAAGACACTCACAACCTCCCAATGTGCTTTTACTATGTGTCCGGTTTACTAAAGGAGTACAGCATGTTCACTTTGCAAGGACATTTTCACTTAGCTTGGTGAATGAGTTGTGTGGACTTCAATCATTTAACTATGTGTAGATGAAAATCCATTTTTTTTTTTTGCTTGCATTGTTTTTTTGTTTGTAAAGTGAATTTTCATCACATTCACCAACTTAAAGAGGAACTGCAGTCTGCTCACATAATTTGTAATAAAAACATCTTTGACATTCTGAAGATTCCCTCCAACCACTTTGCATATTTTTTTTATGTGATTCTGTACTTGCCAAATATGCTGCAGAAATCTCCCTCCATTGAGTCTGGCTGCAATCATTTTAACTTTGGGCAGCTGAAGCTGCTGCCTACTCACTTCCTGGATTTACACAGACACACAAAGGCACACCTCCAGCTCTGCAGCTCTCATTGGCCCTCTTATGACTCATCCCCTCTCCCTTTCGGGCAAACTCTCACAAGACTGAGAGAGCTGTGCATGATGTCATACGCCTAGGCTTTTTTTCAGACAAGAAACAGGAAGTGGGCTGTATAAGGTATTTACTGGCAGAAATTTTTTTTACTATCCAAAGTTAAAACAAAAAGGGCAGAGGATTTATTAGATGTAAAGATGAAAAATGACTGAACTTCCGAATAAAGTGGTTGTAAACAACCACCTTGGAAAACAATGAAATAAAAGGCAAACATTTGTTTTGATATAAAAAAAAAAAACATTATGAATACCTTTTTTCCTCTTTTTTATAAGTGAACACATTCCCTCTGTTCTCAGCTACATAAGAGCTGGGGGAGGAGAAGCAACAGTACACTGATCTTTCCAAGCCTTTAGCAAGTCAACCCTTATGTCTTCTCTTTATCCAGGTATAGCACCTGACAAGGCCGCTGCCTTGAAACTCGTTGTGGCTCATCTTATTTCTGGAAAATCAATTGCCATTATATTTATTTTTATTTATGTAAGAAACCAAAATCACTGAAATATATATTACATTTTTTGGCTAGAGGAAAAAACATGGAATTTTCCATGAAAATGTTCATTATGTTTTTTGTAATAAATTATTTGAATATCAAGGCATTATATAGTCTGTTCCTACTGAATTAACCGCACAGCAAAATGTACTGTACAGAAATAGGTCCACAGAAGACCAGAATTTTGTACCATAACTGTCAGGTACTTTCAGCTTTCCTCTTGTATTTGAGTTGCATTATGGCAATGCTAAAGGTGTAGTCTACCTTTTAAGACAATGTTTCATGTTACACAAATATTTACACTACAACATGAAGCAATGGCACCAGCAGCAGATTTACCCCATAGCAGTGCACACATGCACTTTCCGTCCAATGACCAATAACGCCAGGCGTTTTTTTTTTT
Source organism: Lithobates sylvaticus (assembly GCA_028564925.1). Taxonomy (NCBI): domain Eukaryota; kingdom Metazoa; phylum Chordata; class Amphibia; order Anura; family Ranidae; genus Lithobates; species Lithobates sylvaticus. The sequence continues at coordinate 158,561,555 of CM053027.1, read as the reverse complement.
TTACCGCTGACCACCAATGCAATGACATTTTCTTTTCTTTTCACTAACCAGCATTGTAAGGAGCACTGTATTAAATAATCCATTTACCTTGCTAATGCAAAGCAAAGTGTCAGAGCCGGTTCACACAGGGGCCACACGACTTGCAGGCCGACTCTGTGAGGCGACCTGCACACGACTTCAGCGGCAACTTGCAAAACAACTTCTGTATAGATGCAAGTCGCCTGAAGTTGCCGCCAAAGTAGTGCAGGAACCTTTTTCTAAGTCGGAGCGACTTGAGTCGCTCCTATTAGATTGGTTTCATAGTACAAAATGGAGCGCGACTTGCCAGGCGCCTAAGTCGCCTGACAAGTCACCCCTATGTGAACCGGCTCTCACTGTTTGCAAAGGTGCCCTTCCAATCCCCTTTATGTTAACCTTGTCAACACTCCCACACAGCTCCCTCCTCCTGGAAGTAACTGTGGGGTTTGGTGATGCCACTCTCTTTCATGTGACAGTGCTTGGGCCTAGCAATACTTTTTTAAATTGAGCACTGTTGCAAGAGACTAGGTCACATTGTACCCCATGACTTTTACACATTGAGGGGTATTGTTTACCCAGCTGTGGAGGAGGAAGGAGGTATGAGAAAACACTGGCAAGGTTAGTATAACTGGGTCAAGGGGTCCCTTTGCAGAGACACTGTCAATTTGTCCCTCGTTGTGAAGGTGTTATTGGCTCTTTAAATTAGTGATTGTATAAGGGTACCTTAGAACTAGGGCTCCTGGCTGAAAGAGAACTTATTCCCAGCCACATATGCGTACTTACCTCAAAATCATCACAACATCCTCTTCAGTTCTTCTTCACCTGCTATGAGTGAGTGATATTTAGGTGTCACATAATACAGGCATACCCCACTTTTAAGTACACAATGGGGTTTATTTACTAAAGCTGGAAAGTGCAAAAGCAGGCTCCCTTCTGCATAGAAACCAATGAGATTCTAACCCCAGCTTGTTCAATTAAGCTTTGGTAATACAACCTGGAAGCTCATTGGTTTCTATGCAGAAGTGAGCCTGATTTTGCACTTTTCAGCTTTAGTAAATAAACCCATTGTGTACTTAAAAGTGGGGTATGCCTGTAGTGTGTTTTTGATTGTCATAATTCCTTCTTACAAAAATGCTGCTTTCCTATAATAATCCAACCTATCTGATAGCAACAGGATGCACCTGAGGTACTTTAAAACAAACTGAACAATCTTCAAATTCCTTTAGTTTGGTCTACTTTCTTCAACTTCTGGCTTTCCACAGGATGACACTTCACAAATAAAAAGTGTATAAACTCTTATACAGCCTTTAATCATGTGTTTTATTGCTTGTAATGTGGCCTTTTTTCTGTATTTATTTTTATTTATTTGTGGTTTTACAAGAGTGTAAAGGCATTCATTTTGAAAAATCACCAATCATCATTAAAAGAAAAATATAGTTATTTATGTATTTCCCATATTTATATAGTACCTACTAAAGCTCTCTATAGTACAAATAACCATTTTTGTCAGTCTTTGCCCCAAGAGGCGGCAACAGTGCTTAAACACTGAGACTGATTTTCTTACACTAGTAGAATTGCAAATGTAAAAAATTGTAGGAAAATTAGCATGGAAATTCTCAGTACTTTCAAATGTTGTTTGAAAGTAGTTACAGATATCACTTGCTTTTAACAATCAATATGGAAATGAATGAACTTTACAGAATGAAAACCACATACACTGTTAAAAATTCATACATTCAAGAACATTTTTCCATACTGCCCTTTTTAATTTTATCATCACATCGGGTGAAAACATACATCGATTTGACCCCACTAATGATTATAAAAACAAACAACTGTTCTTACAACATTCTTGGAACAAAAAATATGCACCAAAATAACTTCTAATGTATACCCAGCTTAAAGGTGTTGAGAATGCTTGCTCCAAAATAGTGTAAATTGTCTTCAATTATCCACCGTTGCCCACATAAAGCTTGTTTTCTTCAATAAGCACTATATACTAGACAAATTCAGTAGTAGGATTTTAGAGTTTAGAACTACAAACCAAAGCTATATGTTAATAATTAAAATGGTACATCACAACACCAAAGGAATATTATGCCCAAGTCAAGTGACCTCAGGTATTTGCCCTGTCATACATATAGAAATTATGGCAAATAGTACTAAGGATGCTATTACTGGCCTTGTCATGGAACATTATGGTTTGAGTCATAATGAGCTTCAGTTTTTTTGAGCTTATGGCATCAATCAGAGTTATTACCTTCTACTATCAATATAAATAAAAGCCATGTGAGGAATCCTTTGCTGGTAAACCTGTGTATGGCAGCAAAGCAAAATTACGATATGCATGTCAGGCATAACACATTTCTTCAAAGCTATTTTCTCTGTAGGTGGCTGTATTTTTTCAGACACTTCACTATAATATGAATATTGCAGAAGGTGACACATCATTATGGATGACAGGTATTTCCTTAATCACTTCTCCTGCTGAAAATATTAAGGTGGGTCAGCCAAGCCCAGATATGGAACTGTTTTGAGAAAATAATTCTGTAATAACAATTACATCTCAGGAAAATACATTGTACTATCTCCTAGTGCTTTTCCTCCTTCAATAGTCTATTGCTGGCGGGAGGTGGAGAGCTGCTGTCTTTAGAGCAGGAATATATATATATATATATATATATATATATATATATATATATATATATATATATATATATATACACAGTATCTCACAAAAGTGAGTACACCCCTCACATTTTTGTAAATATTTTATTATATCTTTTCATGTGACAACACTGAAGAAATGACACTTTGCTACAATGTAAAGTAGTGAGTGTACAGCTTGTATAACAATTTAAATTTGCTGTCCCCTCAAAATAACTCATCACATAGCCATTAATGTCTAATCCGCTGGCAAAAAAGTAAGTACAACCCTAAGTTAAAATGTCCAAATTGAGCCCAAAGTGTCAATATTTTGTGTGACCACCATTATTTTACAGCACTGCTTTAACCCTCTCGGGCATGGAGTTCACCAGAGCTTCACAGGTTGCTACTGGAGTTCTCTTCCACTCCTCCATGACGACATCATGGAGCTGGTGGATGTTAGAGATATTGCGCTCATCTGCCTTTCATTTTAAGGATGCCCCACAGTTACTCAATAGGGTTTAGGTCTGGAGACATGCTTGGCCAGTCATCACCTTTAGCTTCTTTTAACAAGGCAGTGGTCATCTTCGAGGTGTGTTTGAGGTTGTTATCATGTTGGAATACTGCCCTGCGGCCCAGTCTTCAAAGGGAGGGGATCATGCTCTGCTTCAGTATGTCACAGTACATTTTGGCATTCATGGTTCCCTCAATGACCTGTAGCTCCCCAGTGCCAGCAGCACTCATACAGCCCCCGACCATAACACTCCCACCACCATGCTTGACTGTAGGCAAAACACACTTGTCTGTGTACTCCTCACCTGGTTGCCGCCACACACGCTTGACACCATCTAAACCAAATACATTTATCTTGGTCTCATCAGACTAAAGGACATGGTTCCAGTAATCCATGTCCTTAGTCTGCTTGTCATCAGCAAACTGTTTGCGGGCTTTCTTGTGCATCATCTTTAGAAAAGGCTTCCTTCTGGGACGACAGCCATGCAGACCAATTTGATGCAGTGTATGGTGCATGGTCAAGTCCTTTGGCTGTGCTTTTCATGTGGAATATTTGCATGTTTCCATGCTAACAACTATTGCTAACAAATATTGACATTGAAGTAACTGAAGTCTAGATGCTGAAAGTAAATTTAGCAGCTTCTCTATGCATCGAATAACTTGACAATAACTCTATAACTAATATGGCTACATGAACAATTTTATGTTGCTTTTTAAGGATGTCCAGCTTTATTTGGTACATGGTACACATTTTAATATACACTTCATTCGTGAATTTTATTATACGCTGGTAAAAACAGATGATAGTTTTAAATTAAACAATAAAACTCTAATAAATGTATTTATGTTTTAATACTTAACTTTCTCTTGACATTTTACTTATTTTTTCTGTGCATAGTGAGCTCAGGTGCTTTGCTACATGATAGCATGATTTTTTTTTAACCTCATCAACTGTGGCCCCTCTATTACTTATAATTAAGATAGTAATTATTAATAGTAAATATTAATAGTAAATAATGGAGCCAAGCTTTCTTTAATGCACCCTAGTAGCCAGGGGGATAGTGACATTTACTGTATAACCATGGACCATTTGTGTAAAGTGCATAAAAAAAATGGAGAACCAGATATGAGAACCAATACAATTGTTTTATTTTAGATTCAAATAGTGGGGTGGATTCACTAAAGGCAAATACACTGTGCACTTTTCAAGTGCAGTTGCACTCTGCAAGTACAGATGTTATAGAGCTTAGTAAAATGAGATAGAGTTTCACTTTGCAAGGAATACCCAATCACTTGCAAGAGATTTTTTTTCCCCTTGCACATGATTGGATGTCAGAAGAGCTTCCCCTCATTTACTATACTCTAGAGCAATTGCAAAGTGAATCTGCACAGTCTATTTTCCCTTAATAAATTCACCACATTGTGTTATGGCTAATAATAGATATTACTTATTTTGAATTAAGAAATCCCTAGTAAGTTTTATAATGGGTATTAGAATTGCAATATGAAAAATGAATAGAAAATTGACACTTGAAAACAGATCTTTCTCTATATTCTTAAAGTCATGCCTAAGCTCCTTCTTCTCTCTCACTTACTATGTTGTGCCAGAAACCTATCGGGAGAATAGTTAAATAAATAATGACAATGTGTTAACTGTATCACAGTAGTGGAAGCGAGAGCAGCAAAATCTCTCAATAACTTGGTGTAATTGCTACAGCAGATGTTAAGATGTGTCATGAACCAGGTTGTTTTGTCTGCGGTAATTTCCCACCCTCTCGTCTTTCCTTCCTAGAAGTCTCTCACAGTGAAGTTGTGATTGTACATCAGGTTGAAGAGAGGATGTGTTACTTATGCTAATTTTGGTCTGTATCTGCAGTTGAAACTTTGATCTATCAACAGCACCTTCAGTTTGCAATTGTTTTTACAAATTTTTCAACATTCATGAATTTAGCCTTTAAACTATTTTTTTTTTTTGACTGGGGGCATTCTGTGGCTCTGCTTGAACACCGAACTCCAGGCAAATAGCTATTGTAAACATGCAGATGAAATACATACACGGTAGTTGTACTACCTGCCAAATGATTTGTTTTTCTGTCCATCCAGTCCTGAGATATACACAGCTCTTCAAAACAGCACAGCTTTACTGGCAGGGAAGATTTAATTTTCTCTGCAGCAGTTCAGTAACATTAAGACCCCTTTCACACTGAGGGCGCTTTGCAGGCGCTATAGCATTAAAAATAGCACCTGCAAAATGCCCTAAAACAGCTTCTCTATAAACTCCAGTGTGAAAGCCCAAGGGCTTTCACACTGGGGCGGTGTGCTGGCAGGGCGTCAGAAAAAAGTCCTGCCAGCAGCTTCTTTGGAGCAGTGAAGTAGTGAACTCACTGCTCATCCACCGCTGCTCCCCATTGAAATCAACGGGGCAGCGCTGCGATACAGCTGGCAAAACGCCGCTCCGGCGGCGTTTTGCGGGCAGATTTAACCCCTTAGTGGGTGAATAGCAATAGTGGGTGAATAGCACCGCTAAAGCGATGCTAAAAATAGCGCTGCTTTGCCGCTGACACCCTAGGCTGCACGGTGTGAAAGGGCTCTTACAGGTCGTGTTCCTCCCTGACACTGTCATTGGAGAGTGAATGGAGAATCAGAACACCAATGAGCTCAGATCTCTATTACTCAGCTTTCTCCTACCAGCATGCTTTTTGCACTATAGCACAACTGTTTCTGTTTGGTTCCTTGAGCTGATTCTCCCTCACCCCATCTAAGCTCTGCTGTACATGGATAGCATCATTTGTGGAAGGAATACCTCCTATAATCATATTACCATTGCTAGTGTTGCTATAAGAGAAAAATGATGGGGATAGACGCTAGCCAATCTCGTGAACAGGAAATTACATTCCCAGAACTGTTTGGTTGATTTATAAAAGAAAATTAGCATGCTACTACATTGATGCATTCTGAAGCCCAGCCAAACAGTCAACTCACACTCACAATATTTACTAGGTGCATATAATGCTTTCAGCATTACCCACAATTATGATAGAGTACATATGGCTAATTCACTGACAAATGTGGCTTGAAAAGTATTACACCCTCCAGCATCTGAACATATGTCAAATAAGTGATAGTGGACCTAAAATAAAAGTTGTCTTTTCTCTGATAAGATGTCACCTTATCTGTGTGTATATATATATATATATATATATATATATATATATAATATATATATATATATATAATTATGTCAAAGACCACTATGACTAGCGATGAGCCAAACTTACATTGTTTAGAGTTTGGAAGAGGTTTGCTGAATTGTGCTGAATTTCCTAACATGAAAGTAAGTCTTGCCTTTTTTTTTTTGCTAAAAAAATAAGAAACATGTTATACTGTACTTACCAGTTCTGTGCAGTGGTTTTGTACAGAGCAGCCCAGATCCTCCTCTTCTCTGGTCCCTCTTCGTGGTTCCTGGCTTCAGAGCAGCCCAGATCCTCCTCTTCTTTTATCCCTATTCATGGTTCCTGGCTTCTTCCTCCTGTTGAGTGCCCCCACAGCAAGCAGCTTGCTATGGGGGCACCCAAGCAAAGCCGCAGCTCCTTGTGTCCATTTGGACACGGACCTGCTGCCCGGCCCCATCCCCTCTCTCTCCTTATTGGCTCACTAACTTTGATTGACAGTAGTCAATGGTGCTCCTTTGATGATGAGGGAGAGTCCTGGACAGCCAAGTCTCTTGTGCAACATCACTGGATCGAGATGGGGTCAGGTAAGTATGAGGGGGGCTGCTGCACACAAAAGGTTTTTTTTTTATTTTTAATGCATAGAATGCATTAAGATAAAAAAAAAAAAAACTTCTGCCTTTACAGCCACTGTAATTTGAACCTCACTGAAATAAATAGGAGAATTTTTTTTAAACTCCATTGTAATTTTCAAGGCTAACTGGTAATACATGGCAAGAAGGACTGGGCCATGCTCTAGGAGACATGTAGTAACGCAAACGTTAATAAAAAATTCTTATGCTTAAAGTGAAACATTAAAAATGTCCTTCTTTAACATAATAACATGCTGGGGGCACTCTAAACCTACCTTTGAAAAGGCATACCTGCACAAAGTACTAAAGAAAAAAAGACTACATATTATGAAAAATATCTTGGGATTTTTAAAGTGCCAGACACAACGAAAATATAGAAGTTACAATTACAATTTCTATTAGTTGATACAATATAAAATTATGTTGAAACAATATATATACATTCAGTTTATTTAAAAACAACCATCAAGGATAAGTGTCTATACAATCTCATTCATGTAGTTACTTCATCTCAACATGTTTCACCATTGTATAGTTGTACAGCTTTTTAATATAATTTTATATTGTATCAACTAATACAATTTTTAATTTTATCTTCTATAGGTGCGTTGTGTCTGGCACCTTTAAAATCCCAAGATATTTTTCCAAATATTTGGGATGTGGTGCCCTTGATCTCCATGTCTACCGGTGTAATCAGTTCTGTTAAAGCAAAAGTGACATTTACAAAGAAAAAATACCATTTAAATTGCTGGTAAATGACAATATATATCAGCTTTAATTTCTTTGTAAAAAAGGACATACGGATCACCAAAGGTTTAGAGGGTATGGTGTGTATTTTGGGGTCACCATGCTGTGTTTTACAAAAAAAAAGATGGTGACAGGGAAATATAAATTATCAGCAAATGTTTTTCTTTGCTTTCTAAAATGTCAATATGTATACCAAATTCTAATCTGAGCATTCAACCTTGCTGGCCAGGAAAGACTGAGGGAAAAAGAATAAACCTCCTGAACCATGGCAGTCCGCATACCCTCAACATGCAGAGATTAAATTAAATTAAATAATAGACTAAGAAAAGTCAATCACATTGTCCAGTTATGCAGATTTCAGTTAATCAGGATGAATGATGCCTCTGGCCACAAGAAGATCCACTTCTATTTCTTCTTCACAGCTGACAGGCAGATGGTAAATAGACATGGGCCGAATGACCCATGGTTCAGTTTGCAGCAGAACTCTCGAACATAGCAAAAGTTCGAAACCAAAAACCCAACCTCATTGAAGTCTATGGGACCTGAACTGAAAAAATCAAAAGTACCCATTTTGAAGGTTTATATGCATGTAATTGGGCATACAAAAGGAATGGGAGTCTGGGTGCATCATTTTAAATGAGCAGTGATTTACTGATGCTTAAAGTGAAATCATTAAAATGAGAAATAACAATAAAATTAAAAAATTCCTTTAAATATAGTGCCTGGGGGTCCCCTTAGTCTGCCTCCAAAGTGTCACATCTGTACCATGTATAGAACCTGCTGCAGCAATAATGGCATTTATACAGCCATAAAAATGAAATTTTCCCTGCAAGCTTTCTTTATTTTGTAAACAATGGCTTGGGGAGACATTCTGTATGATGAGGTCACAATTTAGTGCACTCAGAACAAGATTAGAGATTTTTTGGATAAATTCTGGTGTCTCTTTCACAGACTTTGGAAAGAAGGAACAGGTGTGGAAAAATTGTAAGCAGTAGGTAGCCTGGAGAGGAGGCATAGGAGAGTCCGTACACAGTGTACACCGGGGCTGCAGATCCTGGAGACGGGTGATCCTATACCCCCCATCACTACAACACTACAAGTACTACATGAGCGTTTTTATCTGTATAAAGTATAAATGTGAGTTCAATGTATATCATGTTTTAAGAGGATTAAAAGTTTTTATCAACGGTATCACACTATCGAATGCCTTTATTACTTTTCCCATGTGGTGCATATGAGGAGGCTTGCTGGACATAACCAGGAGACAGGAGCGTAGCCACTGAGAGCAGGAGATTACCCTTGTGAAGTGTCCATATACAGCAGTCAGCACACTAAAAGGATTACCAGGGAGGATCCATATAATCTGCTGACATATATCTCAGGCTTAAAACATAAGCCCTTAAGGTGAGGGCACACCTGACGGGGGAGGTGAGCACAAAATTGCATGAAGCCACTTGTCACTATATTTATATATGGACCTCTTTTGAATTTTTTTTGATTTGGAATTTTTTGAGACATTTATATATTCAACTCATTTATTTTAGCACAACAAATTGTATTATTTGATTAGGAGCGTGGCACATTTATATATTCAGGTGCTCACGCACAGGTATATATAACACATATATATAGGTTTTAGTTTTTCACATTGTGGGAAGGTGTGGGAAGTGCCAGCAGCTAATTTAGGTATACTAGCAATTATAGTCACATTCCAGGTGTAGTTTCAAGCAGCGCACAAGGTTCCACCCATTTTTTGTGGAAAAATTGGGCTTTGAGAGTTGCTGGTGCCTTCACACTGTAACCCTATAGAGGTACTCTTGATGAAAGCAAGAATTGACCTTGCTTTCAAAAATTGAAATAATATGCTAATTATATGTTAATAATATGTTAATTGTGCACCAAAAATATTTCTGCCAGATGAAATCAACACCCACAAAGCTAAGCAGCCTAGACAGTCGTTCAGAGATTCCAGATCCAGGAAGCACTTAATCAGCAACATCGGCATCAGGGGTTGATAGGACTGATTAATTTTGATAAATATCAGCCAGTCCACTGAGTCTGTGGACAGACACGCTCTTATCTGTCATAAAACCTCTGAATGCCCATTCAGTTGCAGGGCAGCCCAGCAGCTCAATTTCATACTGGGCAGGTTCTGGCCAGTGGTCTATTCTCATGACCCAGTAGCTCAGTGGATCATCAACTGGAAAGCTCTTCATGTCTGTTTTCACCCCTAGATAATCGTCCACCATATGATGCAGACACTGTCAATGGGATGTGAAAGCTGACAGCCCTGGGTACAGAGGACTACATTTTTTGAAAAGGATCACTGAGGCGGCTGCCTTCTCCACCGCTTCTTTAAGGACGGGATAAATTCCGAGACTTTCCCCTTGTAACGGTGGTCAAGGAGGGTTGCCAACCAATAGTGATCCATCTCCTTGATGTCACGTATTCTCGGGTCCTTTTGCAGGCTTTGAAGAATGAGGGAGTCCATTCACCGCAAGTTTGGGGAGGCATGAGAAGGGTTTTCCTCTGCTTCAATGTCTCCAAAACTGTGTGTCTGCATAAAGTGTGCCTGGAGAGGAAAGGAAGTCCTCCTCTTCCTCCCGCTGCGCTGCCTTGAATACCCCATCCATAATGCCACACAGAGTCTGCTCCAACAGGAACACAATAGGGATTTTGCCACTGATGCATGCATTGTCATGGCTCACTATGTTTGTCACTTCCTCAAATGGTGACAGTACATTGCATGCATCCTTTATCAGCAGCCATTGGCGTGGGAAAAAAAAGCCAAGCGGGCCTGAGCCTGTCATTGTGCCATACTCATACAGGTACTTGTTAACAGCCCTCTGCTGCATGTGGAGCTGCTGCAGCATTGCCAAAGTCGAGTTCCACCTGGTGGGCATGTCACAAATTGGGCAGTTTACAGGCAGGTGGAATTCCCGCTGAGAGCACTGGCTGTGTATGACTACATAAAATGGCTATAGGCTCTTCTTTAGCATATCTTCAAACCCTGGGTACCTGCTTAAGAAATGCTGCACCACTTAATTGAGGACATGTGCCAGGCATGGCACATGTGTCAACTTCCCCTGTCTACGGGTGGACAGAAGGTTTGTGCCATTATCGCATACCACCATTCCTAGCTCCAGTTGGCGTGGCGCGAACCACCTCTGGGCCTGCCCCTGCAGAGCTGCAAGAATCTCTGCTCTGGTGCTGCTGACTGCCTTGCCCAACGATGCCACAACATTGCCTTTCACGTGATGGTACAGAGCTGGAATTACCTTATGTTAATAGAAATAGTGACTGGGAACCTGCCATTGTGGTACAGCGCATTCTGCAAAATCATGGAAGGGGCAAAATCCACCAGATGGAAAGGCAAGAGTTTTAAAGCCAGCAGCTTTGATAAGCTTGAATTTAGACACTGGGCATGTGGGTTGTAGTGACTGTATTTTTTTTTTTCGCTGCAGCAGTTGGGGCAGAAAAATTGGTGTGGTACCCAAATGGCTGTTGTTTTTGCCACACTTGAGACAAAATTTTCAAGACCCAGACTGCTGAACTTTGGGAAGTGGGCCGTGAGATAACAGCTCCACAATCTGGTAGGATTGGGTGGCTGCTCTCTACTCTTCCATGATGGCTGCCTTGTTGGGGTTGTGCCTCACCCTTACTTTCCTCCTCTGCTCTATCCAGCACCCACTATGGGAAGATTATTTTTCCAGTGTGGGGTGGGACTAAGAGCAATGAGCCATGATTGGATAGAGTAATCATGGCAGTGTTCAATCATGGCTTTGACAGTACTATTTGCCCTGATTGGGCAAAGCTTTTATTGCTTCAGCCAATCAGGGCTTTTAATACACTGTGCGGTGGCCCAGTGTATTGTGGTTGTTCGCCCGGCTGAACAAACGGTTGAACACCCCGACAATTAAGGTGTTCGTAGAATGGGCGAACAGCCAATGTTCAGCCCGAACTCATGATCGGGCTGATACATTCGGACCGAACCTATACTGGCTGATATCATTGAACAAATATGGCCATGGCTATTGAAAAAATATAGCCATATTTGGTCGGTGATATCGGCTACTATCCCTGCCTTTTTATGTTTTCATTCAGCTGTGAGCTGGGAATCCCTGACTGACCACTGAATAGGTTGAGAAGGTTGAGGAGGCATCAGTGTTTGCTAGGTCAACTGCCACTGGCTTCCTAACAACTGGCCTGAGTGAGAAACTGTCACATTTAGCAGTGATAGTATTGCTGCTGCTAAATATATCAGTTTCTGCTACAACCACGGGTTTAGCTCAGCAGGCAGGCCAACACCCTGTTTAATTTGCCACTCACTAAGTGCCAAACAGGCAAAATTTGGACCAAATTCCATTTGGGTCTGAATGTGAAGCTCATGCTTAACCTTGACTATCATAAACAGATTTATTTTAGGATCTCTATTACCGCTTTTGTTGCCATGGTTTCCATTACTGTAATAATTTGATATTTGAGTTTTCTGCCAGTTTTGGAATTCCTACCTGACAGTAGACTGAATAGCTTTTTTATAAATTGTACAATTAAACATTAGCTTGTGCAACTATCACTACATTTTAAATATTTGTTTCAATTAAAGTTACTCTTTAAATTAATGCATTTTAGGGGACCCAGAAAGAAGTATGTAGTGGCAAATGTCACTGATATGGCATTTTGATAAATAAACTCATTATATCCATTTTCAGCAATGGCATGTTCTTTGTTTATTAACAAAGGGATAGAGTCAACTTAAAAAAAAAATAAAAAAAACAATTGATCAAAAAGCCAACACTGGCATAGTGATCACATAGCTTTGTTAGGAAAAAAGACATATGATTTTTTTAAATTAGGCACATCACATGATAACATTTCAAATACATTTTGGTGAAAACAAAACTGGTTTGGTGAAATAATTTTTCTCATTCCTACTTGTTAGCTAGAAGAAAAACTCAGTTTAATCGTAATAAAAATGACCAAATAATATCAGATTGTTATTATTATTATTATTATAGCAAGCTGCAGAACTGCCTATACTGAACAATAAAATCAGCCCCAAGCAGGTTTGAAGATATGTCAGGAAGCCAACAACCATACACATGCGCCAACATGCAGACAGAGGACTTTTGCCAATAGCCGTCATGCACTCACATATCGGCACATCAGTGTGCACCGGCACACATGTATGCACGCATTGCCACACGCTCGTGCATGCTTCCTGTGATCCTGCTTTTGCTTACTGATCTCCTGTTGTTGACCCCGGTTGCGCCTGACTTTGATCTCTCAATCCTGGATACCAACCTTGGCTTATTTCTGACTACGCTCTGCCTGCTTCCACAGTACTGACTTTGGCCAGCTACTTGACTACACTTCATCCTGCCTATCCATTTAAGACCCTTGCTGGCCTTGACTATGTCTTTGATCTTGGCAGTTATCTGCATCTGCTTCTGATTCTCCTGCTCAAATCGTCATACCGAAGTTCTTCTCATGGGTGCTACCCTATAGTCTGCCAACCACCTGCTACCCAGCTACCAGAACCCATGCTACTTTGAGCCTTGTGCTTCTGTAACCACATTCAGATGTGCTCAGCCCAGAGCTACAAGGAAAGCCCTCTCATTAGCTTGGCCTCCGACCAAGGTACAGTATGTGACAAAATTATTAGTCCAAATGCATTATACTGCGTGAAATGACTGGTGTGTAAAATTAGGAAGGAGGAGGCTATGGAGCCTGTGTAAACAATATCTGAAACAATGGCCTGGTAAAGGATGGTGGATACCTTTGTTCTTTCTGGCTAGATTGAAGAACACCTATGCAATATGCAATTGCATAATAAACACACGATTGATCGTTTTCTACCCTCTATCTTATAGTTGGTCAGTGTCATATCCTACAAAGATGGGTTGCTGCTAATTATCAGTGGCACACCATACAGATGAGTGCCCATAAGTTCAAAGTTGCTAGTAGCAAACACATCTCCCTTTGTTGCTTTAAACTATAGCATCATCATGTTTTTACTTATAGTTAAATAAAAGGTTAATTCTTCTTCAAGCTAAGTATGCTAGTAGAAGTTTCAACAGCTATAAAACTTGTGATACAACAGCTATTATATGTAGAGTATGCTGTTTGTTTTAAGGCTCAATTTTATTTTAAGACAAGAACTCTAGATCTATTTGAAAATACCCTATTTAGCTCCAAAGCACTGGGCTATATTTTTCACATAAAATTTCACATTCAAATGTGAGTGTTTGATTAAGGAGTGCTAGTTATTTTGGATATGTACTGCATTTAGAACATATCTGTATATCTGTATTATATATCTGTATCTTTATAGCTGTATTGTCAATGGGAGAACCCTGTTCCTTTCGGTCATTTGCTGCGGGGACTGCAGCTAAGATAAGAACCCAATATATGACTACATCAAACTTTTTGTGTTAACTATTACTGAAAACCTAATAAAAATATTGCACAAGAAACACCTAATTATATTTTCAATACACAGAATAAGGGCTTTTTTTTTTTTTAGAAGAACCTGGGGAACGCAGAACTTAATGTATGTAATGGCAAGGGGTGCTGGGGTGTGCTGGAGGGTCTATTGATGCTAGTCGCTGAGGAATCTATTGTTGCGGGAGAGGATCTATTTTTGCAGAGGAAGGGGGTCTATTGTTGCTGGGGGGATCTTCTGTTGCTTGTGGGGATATATTGTAGCTGGAGGTGGGTCAATTGTTGCTGGGGAGTCAATTGTTGCTGGGAGAAATCTACTGTTGAGGGAAGGATATTTTTTTTCTGACTGCTGGGGAATCAATTTTTGCTGGAGGGGATCCATTTCTGCAGGAGGGGTCTATTATTGCTGGGGGGGTCTATGGTTGCTGGGGAGGTCTATTGTTGCTGGTGGGAGATCGATTGTTGCTGGGGGTGGGTTTTGTGTTGCAGGGGTCAATCGTTGCTGGGAAGGATCTACTGTTGAAGTAAAGGTCTAATGTTGCTGGCTTTTGAGAGGTCTATTGATGCTGGTTGTTGGGAGTCCATTGTTGCTGGGGTGGATTCATTGTGGCTAGATCTATTTTACTGCCTTTCTTGTTATCATTAACAAATTCCATACAAAATACTTAGCACCACAAAATGATACTTGGTTCTGTATTCTCTAAAAGGGGTGGCACTGGGAGGTGGGTAAGGGGTGGAACAAAGGAATGGCGCTTGAAGTTGGGTAGGGGGAGGTTCCTGCACCTATTCTCTGAGAAAAAAAAGCCCTGGGGGCAGGATGATGTTGAAGGTAGGCAGGTATTTCAGTTATCGATTAAAAAAGTAAAGAGTGTCATGTTTTTGATTGAAACAATGCATAAGGAATGAAAGGGCTGCAATATGTGAAATGGTAATTATAAATACAGATTTTGTCTTATTGTGCTTTTTCTGGAGAGCTCCTTCACCAATGTAATATAATGTAGGCAGATGTGTTTCAATCATTGATTTATTTCATATGTTTTACATTCCTACAATTTGAAATCACATTACATCTTTTGTGCCACAGCTTCAAGTCAAACAAAACATTTTTTATCATAACTGTCATATCAGCCGTCATCATAGAAAAGACTGAACACCCACAGCAGCACCAGTTAGACATCTGCATAACTCAGCTCAGTATCACATTTTTTCTTTAACTAAAATAATACATGAAGTAATCCATTTATTTGTGATTCCTGAAAAAAAAAAAACCTTTTGATGAAAAATACGTAAAGTGGTACTAAGCCTTATTTTTTTTAAAATAACAAACATGTTATACTTACCTGCTCTGTGCAGTGGTTTTACACAGAGTGGTTCTGACCCTCTTCTTTTTGGGTCCCCCGCCGGCGCTCCTGGCCCCTCCCCTTTGAGCAGTGCCTCCAAAGACGGCACCGCACACACAAGGTGTTTTTACCTGCAAAAAATTCAGCCTTTAGAACCATTTTAACCCTTACAGTTGTGTATATTTGGATGTGTTTAAAAAAACAAACAAATGGGACCCCAAATGGGATTTTAAGTAATACTTTTTCTAATAGTTATTAGTAACAAGCACTTGGAAAAATTACATAGAACGAAACTACATTATCAGGGCAATCAGTGAAAGGTGAGCAGGCATTTAGTATCTTACTCCCCTCCAACCCATCATGAAATCTACAGCTGTGTAAGCTAATGTGTGTAACACAGCAGGGAAACAGCAACAGGATGTCAGCAGTGACCAATGGAAATTGAATGGGATAGAGAGAAAGAATGTATGATGAAACTGAAAGTTTGCCGATAGTGATAGGTGACTTAATGTAAAGCAAGGATAGGGTAAAGCATAGGGTTGCACTGGTACCACTTTTTGTAAGACTGAGTACAAGTACCGATACTTTTTTTCAAGTACTTGCCGATACAGATTACGATACTTTTTGTTTAATGTCATGTGACAGTTTTCAAAGCACAATACAGACTAATGATATCTTTGCAGCACTGATAGGTGGCACTGACTGATTGGCACTGATATGCAGCACTGATGGCTGGCACTAATAGGTGGCACTGATATGCAGCACTGATAGGTGTCACGGACTGATGGGCACTGATTTGCAGCACTGATAGGTGGCACTCATATGCAGCACTGATGGCTGGCACTGATATGCAGAACTGATGGCTGGCACTGATATGCAGCATTGATACATGGCACTGACTGATGGGCACTGATTTGCTGGCTCTGATAGGTGGCATTTATGGGCACTGATAGGTGGCACGTATGGGCACTGATGGGCGGCACTTATGGGCAATGATAGGTGGAACTGATGGGTAGGCAGTGGAAATAAAATGCAGCACTGATTGCACTGGCAATTGCTGGCAGCCTGCCATGATAAATTAATGATGAGAGAAAAACAATAATGCCGCGTACACAGGTCTGGGCTTTCCATCGGACTAAACTCTGTCGGCATTTCCGACGGAAAAATGTAAAACATTCTCTATATCTAAGTCCGTCGGAAATGTCGGCAGAAAAAGTCAGATGGGGCATATACACGGTCGGAATGTCCGATGAAAAGCTCCTATCTGACTTTTTCTGCCAGAAAGTCCAGCCGTGTGTACGCGGCATAACAGCTCAAACTTTCTCCAGTATACAAGTGCTGCAACGCCCATCTTGGTACACCCTGCACTCGGCATCAGTCAGACCGCAGCAGCGGACATCTTGTTACACCCAGTCCATATAGTTAGTGAACTATGTGGGCTGGGTGTAACAAGATGTCAGCTGTCGCCTTGTGACTGCTGGCTTACTGAGGCAGAGTGCAGGGTGTACCAAGATGGGCGTTGCACTATTTAATCTCCGGAGTCTGGGGCTGTCAATTCCATTAACGGACGAGACGGACTGGGTCACAATGCTGCCACCTACACCCCGGCCCCCGGCCAGCTTACCTTCCGCTGCTGCCAGGACGCACTCTCCACTGCCAGGACTCGCTCACCACTATCAGGACTCTCTCTCTGCTCCGCCCTCTCCGCCCACTGACTTCTGGGAGCCACCTTTTCATTCAAAGGTATCGGGTCAGGCATCAGGAGTATTTGCCCCAGTACAAGTACTGGGGCAAATACTCAGTATCGGCACCGATACCAATACTAGTATCGGTATCGGTGCAACCCTAGTAAAGCAATGTGTGTTTTGTACTAAAGAAAATATTTTTAGTTGTAATTAAACATGATATAGCAAAACTGATGGTGTCTGTATCATGGTTCCTTTAACCTCTTAAGGCCGGCACCTTCCAGCCCCTTAAGAGGTTAATGATGCTGAAAGGCTGGGGCTTAAGAGCATGTGACCCCTATGATGGGCTGTCTTTGCGATTGGGAGCTTCCTGTTAGGTGCTCTCGGGACAGCTGGATGCACAGCAATTCACACAAATATGCAGCCTCTTGGCGCAAAGGACCAGGCGTATCAATGCAGGCTAACTAGCGATCTTAGGTTTTTATGTGCTTATGCATGCCATGGGTGCTACATTTAGTAAAAGGCAGCACAGCCCTACAGTGTTTTTGACCAGTGTAGACAACACAATAGGATACATGCTATGTATATATAGTTACATAGATGCAGTTAGTCTGGTTGAAAAAAGTTCATCTAGTTCAGCCAATAGAAGTAAAAAAAAATAAAAAAAAATATATATATATATATATATATACAATCCTATAACCACAGTTGTTTCAGAGGAAGGCAAAAAAAACAATAAAGCATTACCCAATTTGCTTTCAGCGGGGGAAAAGATTCCTTCCTGATCCCCCAAGAGGTAATCGGATATTCCCTGGATCAACTTTACCTACAGATATTAGCATCCAATTATATTATGTGCATCTAAGAAAGAATCCAGGCCTTTCCTAAAACAATCTACTGCGCTGGCCAGAACCACCGCTTGAGGGAGTCTATTCCACATTTTCACAGCTCTCACTGTGAAGAAGCCTTTCCATATTTGGAGATTACATCTCTTTTCCTCTAGACATAAATGCCTACTTGTCCTCTGTGATGACCTTAAAGTGAATAATTCACCACCAAGTTCACTATATGGACCACTTATGTATTTATACATGGTGATTATATCCGCCCTTAATCTCCTCTTCTCAAGAGAGAATACATTCAATTCCTTTAATCTTTCCTCATAGCTGAGCTCCTCCATGCCTCTTATCAGTTTGGTTGTTCTTCCCTGCACTTTCTTCAGTTTCCCAATATTATTTTTTTATGAAGTGGTGCCTAAAACTGAACTGCATATTCCAGATGAAACTTACTATTTATTTGTACAGGGGCAAAATTATACCTCTCTCTCTGCAGTCTATACCTCTCTTAAAGTGTTACTGAACCCAGGACCCTGCATTCACTTTATCTGGTCTCCCACAGTACACAGAACATGTAAATGCAATCATTTTAGTAAATATAAACTGCTAAATTCCTTTTCTCTTCAGCAGTATATAACAGTCTTGTGACTTCTATCAGTGCCTGGTAAAGCTTGTAGGAGGAGTTTTCATTTTACCACAATTGTCTTATCAGGCTGCAGGACCCCTGACCCTATGTCTGGACAGTGCTGATTGGCCCTGTGCTGATTTACTAAAAAAAACTCTCTAGCAATACACACCAAACTAAGCATGTGCAGCCTGACTCCACTAACTCTGTCTTATGCCGCGTACACATGAAGGGACTTTGTCCGCCGGACTTAGTCCAGCGGACAAACCGCCGGACTTTCCAGCTGGGCTTCGCCGGACTTGAAAGCGAACGGACTTGACCACACACGATCACGCTAAAAGTCCGGCGGTTCACGCGATGACGTGGCCGTATTGTCCGCCGGACTTGCCCACACACGCACGGACTTCTCCAGCGGATAATCCGCCGGCCAAAAGTCCGCGGGACTTTTGAAAATGAACGGACTTGCCCACACACGGAGCAGTCCGTTCATTTCGAACGTAACTTCAGGTTACGTAGCTAGCGTAGGCAGTAAATGCCGCCGCGCTAGCTCCGCAAGCTGGCATGGATTTAAAGGGAATCCCCACGCCGAAAAAACGGTGTGGGGGTTCCCCCCAAATCCATGTCAGACCCTCATCCGAGCACGCAGCCTGGCAGGCCAGGAAAGGGGTGGGGACGAACGAGCGCCCCCCCCCCCTCCTGAGCCGTACCAGGCCGCGTGCCCTCAACATGGGGGGTGCCCTGGGGAAAGGGGGGCCGTGCGGCCCCCCCACCCCAAAGCACCTTGTCCCCATGTTGATGAGGACAAGGGCCTCTTCCCGACAACCCTGGCCGTTGGTTGTCGGGGTCTGCGGGCGGGGGCTTATCGGAATCTGGGAGCCCCCTTTAATAAGGGGGCCCCCAGATCCCGGCCCCCCACCCTATGTGAATGAGTATGGGGTACGATGTACCCCTACCCATTCACCTAAGGTGTAAAATGTAAAGTACAAAAACACACACACTTTTGAAAAAATATTTTATTGCACTGCTCCGGGGGTCTTCTTCCGTCTTGGGGGTCTTCTCGCCGGACTCCTCCGCTCTCTTCTGCTCTTTTACCTAGCTCTTTCACGAGCGGGGGAGTCCGGCTACCTTCTTCGTCGTCGCCGCCGTCGTCTGGGGGTCTCGATCCGCCTTCGGGGGTCTTCCGGGGGTCTCTTCTGTTCTTGCGGCGGTCGTCGTCTTCCGCGCCGCCGGCGCCTTCTTCTTCTTCTTCTTGTCCTTCTTCTTGTTCTTCTTCTTCCGATGTTGACCCGACGCTCTCTCTGCCCGGAATGCCTGTGCCGCTCTGCGCTGAGACTTATATAGGGGAATGGGGACAGGGTCACATGCACATGTCACATGGTGACCCCGCCCCCTTGTGTTGTCACAGTCCCGGAGGATGCTGGGACTGTGACATCGCAAGGGGGCGGGGTCACCATGTGACATGAACATGTGACCCTGTCCCCATTCCCCTATATAAGTCTCAGCGCAGAGCGGCACAGGCATTCCGGGCAGAGAGAGCGTCGGGTCAACATCGGAAGAAGAAGAACAAGAAGAAGGACAAGAAGAAGAAGAAGGCGGCGCCGGCGGCGCGGAAGACGACGACCGCCGCAAGAACAGAAGAGACCCCCGGAAGACCCCCGAAGGCGGATCGAGACCCCCAGACGACGGCGGCGACGACGAAGAAGGTAGCCGGACTCCCCCCGCTCGTGAAAGAGCTAGGTAAAAGAGCAGAAGAGAGCGGAGGAGTCCGGCGAGAAGACCCCCAAGACGGAAGAAGACCCCCGGAGCAGTGCAATAAAATATTTTTTCAAAAGTGTGTGTGTTTTTGTACTTTACATTTTACACCTTAGGTGAATGGGTAGGGGTACATCGTACACCATACTCATTCACATAGGGTGGGGGGCCGGTATCTGGGGGCCCCCTTATTAAAGGGGGCTCCCAGATTCCGATAAGCCCCCGTCCGCAGACCCCGACAACCAACGGCCAGGGTTGTCGGGAAGAGGCCCTTGTCCTCATCAACATGGGGACAAGGTGCTTTGGGGTGGGGGGGCCGCACGGCCCCCCTTTCCCCAGGGCACCCCCCATGTTGAGGGCACGCGGCCTGGTACGGCTCAGGAGGGGGGGGCGCTCGTTCGTCCCCACCCCTTTCCTGGCCTGCCAGGCTGCGTGCTCGGATGAGGGTCTGACATGGATTTGGGGGGAACCCCCACGCCGTTTTTTCGGCGTGGGGATTCCCTTTAAATCCATGCCAGGTCACGGAGCTAGCGCGGCGGCAGTAACTGCCTACGCTAGCTACGTAACCTGAAGTCACGTGCTAAATGAACGGACTTGCCGATGAGCGGCAAGTCCGTTCATTTCAAAAGTCCCGCGGACTTGCCCACTAACGGCGGGATTGTCCGCTGGACTGCCAAGTCCAGCGGATAATTTTAAAACAAAACTTAAAACTTTGGTCCGCCGGACTTTGGCGCCAAAAAGTCCGCCGGCGCCCACACACGAGGGGATTATCCGCTGGACTTCAGTCCAGAGGATAATCCCGCGGGATTGTCCCTTCGTGTGTACGCGGCATTAGTCTGCCTCCAAAGTGGCACATCTGTACCATGTATAGAACCTGCTGCAGCAATAATGGCATTTATAAAGCCATAAAAATGAACTTTTCCCTGCAAGCTTTATTTACTTTGTAAACAATGGCTTGGGGAGCCATTCTGTATGATAAGGTCACAATTTAGTGCACTCAGAACAAGATTAGAGATTTTTTGGATACATTCTGGTGTCTCTTTCGTGGACTTTAGAGGGAACAGGTGTGGAAAAATTGGGCTTTGAAAGTTGCTGGTGCCTTCACACTGTAACCCTATAGAGGTACTCTTGATAAAAGCAAGAATTGACCTTGCTTTCAAAATGTAAATAATATTCTAATTATATGTTAATAATATGTTAGTTATGCACCAAAAATATTTCTGCCAGATGAAATCAACACCCATAAAGCTAGGCAGCCTAGACAGTCTTTCAGAGATTCCAGATCCAGGAAGCACTTAATCAGCAACCTCGGCATCAGGGGCTTGATAGCTGCTGCTAATCCAGGACTGATTTTGATAAATATCAGCCAGTCCACTGAGTCTGTGGACAGACTCGCTCTTATCTGTCACAAAACCTCTGAATGCCCATTCAGTAGCAGGGCAGCCCAGCAGCTCAATTTCATACTGGGCAGGTTCTGGCCAGTGGTCTATTCTCATGACCCCGTAGCTCATTGGATCATCAACTGGAAAGCTCTTCATGTCTGTTTTCACCCCTAAATAATCTCCCACCATATGATGCAGATGCTGTCAATGGGATGTGAAAGCTGAGAGCCCTGGGCACAGAGGACTAAAATTTTTTGAAAAGGATCACTGAGGCTCCACCGCTCCTCTCTTCACCAACAGAAGCCTAAAAACGTCCCTTTTCCATGAGACTGTAACCTACCAGAGTCTGGAAAGGCATTACATAAACTCCTCTTTAAGGATGGGATGAATTCTGAGACTTTCCCCTTGTAACGGTGATCAAGGAGGGTTGCCAACCAATAGTGATCCATCTCCTTGATGTCACGTATTCTTGGGTCCTTTCGCAGGCTTTGAAGAATGAGGGAGCCCATTCACCGCAAGTTTGGGAAGACATGAGAAGCAGACTCCTCAGGGTCACGGAGGATTACCGTATCTGGAACTGCCTCCTCCCAGCCACGTACTACTACCAAGGGTTCTGGGGATGGAAAACCATCTGTTAAGGGTTTTCCTCTGCTTCAATGTCTCCAAAACTTCTAGAATCCTCCTCCTCCTCCTCCTCCCTCTCTTCTTATATGTTGTATGGTGTGACAAAAATGGTGTCTGCATAAAGTGGGCCTTGATAGAAAAGGAAGTCCTCCTCTTCCTCCTGCTGCGCTGCCTTGAGTACCCTATCCATAATGGCACACAGAGTCTGCTCCAACAGAAACACAATAGGGATTGTGCCACTGATGCAGGCATTGTCATGGCTCACTATGCGTGTCACTTCCTCAAATGGTGACAGTACATTGCATGCATCCTTTATCAGCAGCCATTGGCGTGGGAAAAAAGCCAAGCGGGGCTGAGCCTGTCATTTTGCCATACTCACACAGGTACTTGTTAACAGCCCTCTGCTGCATGTGGAGCTGCTGCAGCATTGCCAAAGTCGACTTCCACCTTGTGGGCATATCACAAATCGGGCAGTTTACAGGCAGGTGGAATTCCTGCTGAATTTCAGCCAACCGAGCAACTGGCTGTGTATGACTACCTGAAATGGCTACAGGCTCTTCTTTAGCATATCTTCAAACCCTGGATACCTGCTTAAGAAATGCTGCACTACCTAATTGAGGACATGTGCCAGGCATGGCACATGTGTCAACTTTCCCTGTCTACGGGTGGACAGAAGGTTTGTGCCATTATCGCACACCACCATTCCTAGCTCCAGTTGGCGTGGCGTGAACCACCTCTGGGCCTGCCCCTGCAGAGCTGCAAGAATCTCTGCTCTGGTGCTGCTGACTGCCTTGCCCAACGATGCCACAACATTGCCTTTCACGTGATGGTACAGAGCTGGAATGACCTTATGTTAATAGAAATAGTGACTGAGAACCTGCCATTGTGGTACAGCGCATTCTGCAAAATCATGGAAGGGACAGAATCCACCAGATCGAAAGGCAAGAGTTGTAAAGCCAGCAGCTTTGACAAGCTTGAATTTAGACACTGGGCATGTGGGTTGTAGTGACTGTATTTTTTTTTTTCCGCTGCAGAAGTTGGGGCAGAAAAATTTGCCTGCTATAGTCTACAGCTGGTGGTGTGCTACTGGCAGACATGCTGCAAGGACCTGTGACACCCTTTGCTATACCATCATCCCTGTCAGTGGAGGCTGCTGAGAGGTCATGAGGTATAGCGGGGGTAGACCGGAAAGGAGGAGGAACAGAATTGCTTCCCTTTTGTGTGGCTTTCAGGTGCTCTTGCCAATGGGCTGAGTGGTGGACTCATTGTCAAGCATGTGGTACCCAAAGGGCTGTTGTTTTTGCCACACTTGAGGCAAATTTTTCAAGGCCCAGACTGCTGAACTGTGGGAAGTGGGCCATGAGATAACAGCTCCACAATCTGGTGGAATAGGGTGGCTGCTCTCTATTCTTCCATGATGGCTGCCTTGTTGGGGTTGTGCCTCACCCTTACTTTCCTCCTCTGCTCTATCCAGCACCCACTATGGTCGAAGATTATTTTTCTAGTGTGGGGTGGGACTAAGAGCAATGAGCCATGATTGGATAGAGTCATCATGGCAGTGTTCAATCATGGCTTTGACAGTACTATTTGCCCTGATTGGGCAAAGCTTTCATTGCTTCAGGCAATCAGGGCTTTCAATGCACTGTGCGGCGGCCCAGTGTATTGTGGTTGTTCGCCCGGCCGAACAAACGGTTGAACCACCCGACAATTAAGGTGTTCGTCGAATGGGCGAACAGCCAATGTTCGGCCCGAACTCATGATCGGGCTGATACATTCGGGCCGAACCCATACTGGCTGATATCATTGAAAAAATATGGCCATGGCTACTGAAAAAATATAGCCATATGCCATATTTGGTCGGTGATATCAGCTACCATCCCTGCCTTTTCATGTTTTCATTCAGCTGTGAGCTGGGAATCCCTGACTGACCGCTGAATGGGTCGAGGAGGTCGAGGAGGCATCAGTGTTTGCTAGGTCAACTGCCACTGGCTTCCTAACAACTGGCCTGAGTGGGAAACTGTCACATTTAGCAGTGATAGTATTACCGCTGCTAAATATATCCATTTCTGCTACAACCACGGGTTTAGCTCAGCAGGCAGGCCAACACCCTGTTTAATTTGCCGCTCACTGAGTGCCAAACAGGCAAAATTTGGATCAAATTCCACTTCGGTCTGAATGTGAAGCTCATGCTTAACCTTGACTATCATAAACAGATTTATTTTAGGATCCCTATTACCGCTTTTGTTGCCATGGTTTCCATTACTGTAATAATCTGATATTTGAGTTTTCTGCCAGTTTTGAAAATCCTACCTGGCAGTAGACTGAGTAGCTTTTTTATAAATTGTACAATTAAACATTAGCTTGTGCAACTATCACTACATTTTAAATATTTGTTTCAATTAAAGTTACTCTTTAAATGAATGCATTTTAGGGGACCCAGAAAGAAGTATGTAGTGGCAAATGTCACTGATATGGCATTTTGATAAATAAACTCATTATATCCATTTTCAGCAATGACATGTTCTTTGTTTATTAACAAAGGTATAGAGTCAACTTAAAAAAAAAAAAAAAAAAAAAAACAATTGATCAAAAAGCCAACACTGGCATAATGATCACATAGCTTTGTTAGGAAAAAAGCCATATGATTCTTTTTCAATTAGGCACATCACATGATAACATTTCAAATACATTTTGGTGAAAACAAAACTGGTTTGGTGAAATAATTTTTCTCATTCCTATTTGTTAGTTGGAAAAACTCAGTTTAATCATAATACAACTGACCAAATAAATAATATCAGATTGTTATTATTATTATAGCAAGCTGCAGAACTGCCTATACTGAACAATAAAATCAGCACCAAGCAGGTTTGCAGATATGTCAGGAAGCCAACAACCATACACATGCGCCAACATGCAGACAGATGACTTTTGCCAATAGCCGTCATGCACTCACACATCGGCACATCAGTGTGCAGTCGTGTTCACCGGCACACATGTATGCACGCATTGCCACACGCTCGTGCATGCTTCCTGGGATCCTGCTTTTGCTTACTGATCACCTGTTTTTGACCCCGGTGGCGCCTGACTTTGATCTCTCAATCCTGGATACCAACCTTGGCTTATTTCTAACTACGCTCTGCCTGCTTCCCCAGTACTGACTTTGGCCAGCTACTTGACTACACTTCATCCTTCCTATACATTTAAGACCCTTGCTGGCCTCGACTATGTCTTTGATCTGGGCAGTTACCTGCATCTGCTTCTGAGTCTCCTGATCAAATCGTCATACCGTGTTCTAAAGTTCTTCTCCTGGGTGCTACCCTATAGTCTGCCAACCACCTGATACCCAGCTACCAGCACCAATGCTACTTTGAGCCTTGTGCTTCTGTAACCACATTCAGAGGTGCTCAGACCAGAGCTACAAAGCTACAAAGGTAAGCCCTCTCATTAGCTTGGCCTCCGACCAAGGTACAGTACATGACAAAATTATTGGTCCAAATGCATTATACTGCGTGAAATGACTGGTGTGTAAAATTAGGAAGGAGGAGGAGGCTATGGAGCCTGTGTAAACAATATCTGAAACAATGGCCTGGTAAAGGATGGTGGATACCTTTGTTCTTTCTGGCTAGATTGAAGAACACCTATGCATAATAAACACACGATTGATAGTTTTCTCTCCTCTATCTTATAGTTGGTCAGTGTCATATCCTACAAAGATGGGTTGCTGCTAAGTATCAGTGGCACACCATACAGATGAGTGCCCATAAGTTCAAAGTTGCTAGTAGCAAACTAGAAGCACATCTCCCTTTGTTGCTTTAAACTATAGCATCATCATGTTTTTACTTATAGTTAAATAAAAGGTTAATTCTTCTTCAAGCAAAGTATGCTGGTAGAAGTTTAAACAGCTATAAAACTTGTGGTGCAACAGCTATTATATGTAGAGTATGTTGTTTGATTTAAGGCTCAATTTTCTTTTAAGGCCCCTTTCACACAAGGCGGACTCCGCTTCCACGCAGTCCGCCTCTGTCCACCGGCTCGGTGGGAGATCTCTCCGTTGATCTCTGCTGAGCCGGCGGATGACAGGTCCCTCTCTGCTCACTGAGCGGGGAGGGGCTTGTCGAGCGCTGCTGGTCTCTATGGAGAGATCGCATGAAAAAGGACAGCGTGTCCGTTTTCATCAGATCTCACCTGATCCGATCCACCAGTGACGGATCTGGACGTAGAGCCATCCATCTGCTTTTGGCGCATCAGACCGGGTCGGATGTCTCCGCTGACATCCATCGCTCCATAGACTAGCATGGAGCGCCCGTTCAGGCCTGCCGTCAAAACTGACAGGCGGATCTGAACGGTCCATTTGTGTGAAAGGAGCCTAAGACAAGAACTCTAGATCTATTTGAAAATACCCTATTTGGGCTATATTTTTCACATTAAATTTCACATTCAAATGTGAGTGTTTGATTAAGGAGTGCTAGTTACTTTGGATATGTACTGCATTTAGAACATATCTGTATTATATATCTGTATCTTTATATCTCTATTGTCAATGGGAGAACCCTGTTCCTTGCGGTCATTTGCTGCGGGGAATGCAGCTAAGATAAGAACCCAATATATGACTACATCAAACTTTTTATGTTAACTATTACTGAAAACCTAATAAAAATATTGCACAAGAAACACCTAATTATATTTTCAATACACAGGATCAGGGCTTTTTTTTTTTTGTTAGAAGAAGAACCTGCGGAACACAGAACTGAATGTATCCAATGGCAAGGGGTGCTGGGATGTGCTGGAGGATCTATTGATACTGGTTGCTGAGGAATCTATTGTTGCTGGAGAGGATCTATTTTTGCAGAGGAAGGGGGTCTATTGTTGCTGGGGGGGGGTCTTCTGTTGCTTGTGGGGGATCTATTGTAGCTGGAGGTGGGTCTTATGTTGCTGGGAAGTCAATCGTTGCTGGGAGAGATCTACTGTTGAGGGAAGGATCTTTTTTTTCTGACTGCTGGGAATCTATTTTTGCTGGAGGGCATCCATTTCTGCAGGGGGGGGTCTATTATTGCTGGGGAGGTCTATTGTTGCTGGTGGGAGATAGATTGTTGCTGAGGGTGGGTTTTATGTTGCAGGGGTCAATCGTTGCTGGGAAGGGTCTACTGTTGAGGTAAAGGTCTAATGTTGCTGGCTTTTGGGAGGTCTATTGATGCTGGTTGTTGGGAGTCTGGTTGTTGGGAGTCCATTGTTGCTGGGGTGGATTCATTGTGGCTAGATCTATTTTACTGCCTTTCTTGTTATCATTAACAAATTCCATACAAAATACTTAGCACCACAAAATGATACTTGGTTCTGTATTCTCTAAAAGGGGTGGCACTGGGAGGTGGGTAAGGGGTGGAACAAAGGAATGGTGCTTGAAGTTGGGTAGGGGGAGGATTCAAGGTGTGACTCAGAAGGGAGGAGTTCCTGCACCTATTCTCTGAGAAAAAAAAGCCCTGGGGGCAGGATGATGTTGAAGGTAGGCCGGTATTTTAGCTATCGATTAAAAAAGTAAAGTGTCATGTTTTTGATTGAAACAATGCATAAGGAATGAAAGGGCTGCAATATGTGAAATGCTAATTATAAATACAGATTTTGTCTTATTGTGCTTTTTCTGGAGAGCTCCTTCACCAATGTAATATAATGTAGGCAGATGTGTTTCAATCATTGATTTATTTCATATGTTTTACATTCCTACAATTTGAAATCACATTACATCTTTTGTGCCACAGCTTCAAGTCAAACAAAACATTTTTTATCATAACTGTCATATCAGCCGTCATCATAGAAAAGACTAAACACCCACAGCAGCACCAGTTAGACATCTGCATAACTCAGCTCAGTATCACATTTTTTTCCTTAACTAAAATAATACATGAAGTAATCCATTTATTTGTGATTCCTGAAAAAAAAAAAAACCTTTCGATGAAAAATACGTAAAGTATTAAACCTTATTTTATTATTTTTTTAAAATAACAAACATGTTATACTTACCTGCTCTGTGCAGTGGTTTTACACAGAGTGGTTCTGACCCTCTTCTTTTTGGGTCCCTCGCCGGCGCTCCTGGCCCCTCCCCTTTGAGCAGTGCCTCCAAAGACCGCACTTCACACACAAGGTGTTTTTACCTGCAAAAAAAAAAAAACTTCAGCCTTTAGAACCATTTTAACCCTCACAGTTGTGTACATTTAAATGTGATTAAAAAATGGGATCCCAAATGGGATTTTAAGTAATACTTTTTCTAATCATTAATAGTTATTAGTAACAAGCACTTGGAGAAAATTACATAGAACTAAACTACATTATCAGGGCAATCAGTGGCAGGTGAGCACTGGTATTTAGTATCTTACTCCCCTCCAACCGATCATGAAATCTACAGCTGTGTAAGCTAATGTGTGTAACACAGCAGGGAAACAGCAACAGGATGTCAGCAGTGACCAATGGAAATTGCATGGGATAGAGAGAAAGAATGTATGATGAAACTGAAAGTTTGCTCATAGTGATAGGTGATTTAATGTAAAGCAAGGATAGGGTAAAGCATAGGGTTGCACTGGTACCACTTTTTTAAGACCGAGTTCAAGTATCGATACTTTTTTTCAAGTACTTGCTGATACCGATTACGATACTTTTTTTTTAATGTCATGTGACAGTTTTCAAAGCACAATACAGACTAATGATATCTTTGCAGCACTGATAGGTGGCACTGACTGATTGGGACTGATATGCAGCCCTGATGGCTGGCACTGATAGGTGGCACTGATAGGCAGCACTGATAGGTGGCACAGACTGATGGGCACTGATTTGCAGCACTGATAGGTGGCACTCATATGCAGCACTGATGGCTGGCACTGATATGCAGCATTGATACATGGCACTGACTGATGGGCACTGATTTGCTGGCTCTGATAGGTGGCATTTATGGGCACTGATAGGTGGCACTTATGGGCACTGATGGGCGGCGCTTATGGACAATGATAGGTGGAACTGATGGGCAGGCAGTGGAAATAAAATGCAGCACTGATTGCACTGGCAATTGCTGGCAGCCTGCCATGATAAATTAATGATGAGAGACAAACAATAATGCCGCGTACACACGGCTGGGCTTTCCATCGGACTAAACTCTGTTGGCATTTCCGACGGAAAAATTTAAAACATTCTCTATATCTAAGTCCGTCGGAAATGCCGGCAGAAAAAGTCAGATGGGGCATATACACGGTCGGAATGTCCGATAAAAAGCTCCTATCTAACTTTTTCTGCCGGAAAGTCCGGCCGTGTGTACGCAGCATAACAGTTCAAACTTTCTCCAGTATACAAGTGCTGCAATGCCCATCTTGGTACACCCTGCACTCGGCCTCAGTCAGCAGCAGTCAGAAGGCAGCAGCGGACATCTTGTTACACCCAGTCCATATAGTTAGTGTAACAAGATGTCCGCTGTCGCCTTGTGACTGCTGGCTTACTGAGGCAGAGTGCAGGGTGTACCAAGATGGGCATTGAACTATTCAATCTCCGGAGTCCGGGGCCATCAATTCCATTAACGTATGTGACAGACTGGGTCACCGATGCTGCCACCTACACCCCTGCCCCCGGCCAGCTTACCTTTCGCTGCTGCCAGGACACGCTCTCCACTGCCAGGACTCGCTCTCCACTATCAGGACTCTCTCTCTGCTCCGCCCTCTCCGCCCACTGACTTCTGGGAGCCACCTTTTCATGCAAAGGTATCGGGTCAGGCATCGGGAGTATTTGCCCCAGTACAAGTACTGGGGCAAATACTCAGTATCGGCACTGATACCAATACTAGTATCGGTATCGGTGCAACCCTAGTAAAGCAATGTGTGTTTTGTACTAAAGAAAATATGTTTAGTTGTAATTAAACATGATATAGCAAAACTGATGGTGTCTGTATCATGGTTCCTTTAACCTCTTAAGGCCGGCACCTCCCACCCTCTTAAGAGGTTAATGATGCCAAAAGGCGGGGCTTAAGAGTATGTGACCCCTATGATGGGCTGTCTTTGCGATCGGGAGCTTCCAGTTAGGTGCTCTCGGGACAGCTGGATGCACAGCAATTCACACAAATATGCAGCCCCTTGGCGCAAAGGACCAGGCGTATCAATGCAGGCTAACTAGCGATCTTAGGTTTCTATGTGCTTATGCATGCCATGGGTGCTACATTTAGTACTCTTATATTTTAACTACTGTAAAGTATTCATACATTCACAGTTTCTCTCATGTGCATATATATTAAAGTGTTACTAAACCCACAACAGTAAAATGAGTCTGTATATGCAGTAAATGCTTGTGATACTCCCTATGATGCCTATGGTACGTTAGTGCTCAGTAAAAGGCAGCACAGCCCTACAGTATTATTGAACAGTGTAGACAACACAATAGGCTACATGCTATAAAGCATTACCCAATCTGCTTCAGCGGGGGAAAAGATTCCTTCCTGATCCCCCAAGAGGTAATCGGATATTCCCTGGATCAACTTTACCTACAGATATTAGCATCCAATTATATTATGTGCATCTAAGAAAGAATCCAGGCCTTTCTTAAAACAATCTACTGCGCTGGTCAGAACCACCTCTTGAGGGAGTCTATTCCACATTTTCACAGCTTTCACTGTGAAGAAGCCTTTGCATATTTGGAGATTAAATCTCTTTTCCTCTAGACATAAATGCCTCCTTGTCCTCTGTGATTACTTTAAAGTGAATAACTTACCACCAAGTTCACTATATGGACCACTTATGTATTTATATCCACTCTTAATCTCCTCTTCTCAAGAGAGAATACATTCAGTTCCTTTAATCTTTCCTCATAGCTAAGCTCCTCCATGCCTCTTATCAGTTTGGTTGTTCTTCCCTGTACTTTCTCCAGTTTCCCAATATTCTTTTTTTATGAAGTGGTGCCCAAAACTGAACTGCATATTCCAGATGAGGTCTTACTATTTATTTGTACAGGGGAAAAATTATACCTCTCTCTCTGCAGTCTATACCTCTCTTAAAGTGTTACTGAACCCAGGAGCCTGCTTTCACTTTATCTGGTCTCCCACAGTACACAGAACATGGAAATGCAATCATTTTAGTAAATATAAACTGCTAAATACTTTTCTCATCAGCTGTATATAGCAGTCTTGTGACTTCTATCAGTCAGTGCCTGGTAAAGCTTGTAGGAGGAGTTTTAATTTTACCACAATTGTCTTATCAGGCTGCAGGACCCCTGACCCTATGTCTGGACAGTGCTGATTGGCCCTGTGCTGATTACGTGCACTCTCCCAAGAAAAAAAAACTCTCTAGCAATACACACCAAACTAAGCATGTGCAGCCTGACTCCACTAACTCTGTCTTATCTGGACCAGTTTTGGAGTAAGTGGAAGAAGAGGAGGATCTGTGCATAACGGTTAAAAAAAATGCCTTCTTATACAATGCTGTGGATGCAGTACGGCGCATACTAGCTCGTTATGCCTTTGCCTTACAGGGTTTTTTTTTTTTTTTTTTTTACTTTTTTTTTTCTGAGGGTATACAACCGGTTTAAGCTGACCATACATGGACTTAAATGTGTCTGGTTCAGCAGGGACTGGCTGAATTCCGATCCATGTACTGTATGGGCAGGGATGTTGTACAGAAGTAGATCTACATATTGACTTCTGTACAATCACCCCCTCATATTTTTCTAACCGCTGTCAGCTGGTTGAATGAACAGAACTGATCCATCTATGGACTGTTATAGATTAATTATTTTGGTATTCTAAACTTTTGGCCAGTGCATGTCACTACAGTGATGTTGTCTGAGGTGCTGAACCTTGCAGCCCACAAACTTGTGACACATCAACAGGTTCTCTGTGACCTCGGTAAACTATTTGAGATACAGTTTATATTTGTATTCTGCAGTTGGGGACAAGCACAGCTAAGGACAAACTGGAGCCAGACAAGACACCTGCGAGTGACAGAAACAGGCTGTCAGACGGCCACCAACAATGTAACCTTTAGACAACAATTACTGAGCATGCAATAGTGTACAGTTGCACGCAGAATATGCTCAAAAAGCAAATGTATAATTCCGCATGAAAAGTATGCACAACAAGCAAACTATGATGAAGTGCGACTTGCTGCTAATTTTTTTTTTACGGAAAAGTATATATGACTGAAGAGACAGAATTATTTTGACTGAGCTCACAGCCGTTTGCTTAATTACTTGATCTCTAGAAGGTTTTACCCCCTTCATGACAAGGAAATTTTTTGCTATTCAGCACTGCGCTACTTTAACTGGCAATTGCTCAGTTATGCAATATTATACGCAAATTAAATGTGTATCATTTTTTTCACAGGCCCAGAGTACATTGGATCTGAAATCTGTTGCGTCCACCGGACAGAGTGATCGCGGTGGGGAGTGCTATGCGCTCCTAAACCCGGAGAAGGCACCAGGGGTAAATGTACGTTACGTTGCCTGCAAGTGCCGACCCCACAGTATATGTACTGTGGAGAATCAGCAAGTGGTTAAAGACCACAAATCAAAAAAAAAAAAAAGATAGAAATGAATAGACCAGGCTTTCTCAACCTATTCTACACAGGGTAACCCTTGAAATAACTTTCTGGTCTCAGGGAACCCCTGGTAAAACTTACTATATCTACAACTCAAGATACTTTGGTGCAATGTCAGTGGGAAGAATGCTCCTTACACTTGTGGTCCTTGGGATGAATTACCCCATTACAGATAGCTAAAACAAAATCAATAATGTCAGTGAAAACTTATCTGAAGGGCAGAAATTACTCATTGCTCAAGGAACCACTACAAACCACAGAACCCTGGTTGAGAAACTCTTGAATAGACCTTGAAAAAATTAATGAACAAAACCAGCTTTTACTGCAATATTTAGGTTCAATCCTGCTCCAGTCTGTATATGGACAGTGGACGTTGAACTAGTGTAGTAATGAGTTCATCTCTCTCTCTCTCTCTCTCTCATAAAATGATTGGCTCCTAGTGCTGCCTCTCCCTCCCAGCCTTAAGCTCTGTACACATGGGTAGAATGTCTGGAGACATTTGCCAGTTCCAAAAAAATTGCCTACATTCTGTCAGTCTGTCAGTCTGTTGTGCTGGAAAACCAGCTTCTGACTGAATCAGTCCTCTCAGCCCTGGCGGGGGGGGGGGGGGGCGTCCTCCTGTCAGAACACAAAAGCTCAGCGAGGAGATTGCTTGACTAACCTCGCATGGTTATTACAGTGTCTCTCCAGAGCTGACTGTTTTTATTTGTGAAAAAAAAAAACTGTTAGTGTGTACCCAGCTTTAGTATACAGGGACTACAAGACATTGATACCAGTTCAAATTCAAGTATTTACACTGCTTGCATTTAATATACAATTAATGATATAATAATTAAAATGACTGTAAAGTCTGTGCTCCTGGCCCCTCCCTCCTGTTGGGTGCCCCCAACAGCAATCAGCTTGCTATGGGGCACCCAAGCCGAGTGCAGCTCTGTGTGTCAATCCAAGCTTTTGTGACACAGTGGGAGATCCCCGCTCTGTGTGATCTGAGCACTGGTAGGCTGCATTTGATGGGCACTGAAGAGGCTGCATTTGATGGGCACTGATGAGGCTGCATTTGATGGGTACTAATAAGGCTGCATTTGATGGGCACTGGTAGGCTGCATTTGATGGGTACTGATAAGGCGGCATTTGATGGGCACTGGTAGGCTGCATTTGATGGCCACTGATAAGGCTGCATTTGATGGCCACTGATAAGGCTGCATTTGATGAGCACCAATGAAGCTCCATTTGGTGGGCACTGGTAGGCTGCATTTGATGGGCACTAAATAGGCTGCATTTGATGGGCACTGGCAGGCTGCATTTGATGGGCATTGATAAGGCTGCATTTAATGGGCACTGATGAGGCTGCATTTGATGGGCACTGATAGGCTGCATTTTATGGCACTTGTGAGGCTGCATTGATGCACTGATCTTTTGTATCATGTCTGCAGTCTCTGACCAGCTCCTGTAGTATGTCTGCAGTCTCTGACCATCTCCTGTAGTATGTCTGCTGTCTCTGACCATCTCCTGTATCATGTCTGCAGTCTCTGACCATCTCATGTAGTATGTTTGCAATCTCTGACCATCTCTGAACTATTATTCAGTGACACTGGAGGGGACTCTTTCTATCAGAGACTCTCTAATAGACACCAAAAAGGCCTCTGTTAAAGAGACACCCCTCCAGGTCCCATTAGACCCCATTGTAGTCTAATGGGGCCTGGTGGGGGCTCTTTCTAACAGACTCTCTAACAGAGGCCTTCTTTGTGTCCATTAGAGAGACCCCCCTCCAGGTCCCATTAGAGTACTCTGCTTCTCTTCCTGTATTTTGTTTATTGTTAAGAGATTGTGGGAGGATTCCAGTCGTTTTCCAGTCGTTTCCAGTCGTTTGAGTCGTTGCCAGATAAACATTTGTAACGGGGAGGAGTTAGTAAGATGACCACACCCATGTGGGGGTGCCAGAAATATTTCTTCACCCAGGCATCTGTGACCCTAGGATCGGCCCTGAACATGTGTACATATTTCATACATTTCATCCTTAACTGTACCCCTGAAGAATATTGAACAGCTCATGAGGAAACTCAAAGTAAAGTTCAGGTTTGAGTTTTTCAGTAGTTCTCATGTCTAAACCTTAGTACACCGATTAGAATAATAAAGAGACGATGTGCATACATGAGGTCAGCTTTGACTTGATGCAGTGGGAACCTACCCTCAATTTCAGGATTATTATTGACAATTATTTTGACATACTGAGAAGCTTAGGATTGTTCTCAGGCTCCTCAGTAAAATACAAAATGGTCTATGTTGGTGTTTCCTGTAAATTATTCCCACAAATTTGTTTTCCAAAAAAAAAAACAATCAAAGCCAGCATTAACTTTTGGGTGTGGCTCGATAGACAAGACATAATTAATGAGGCCATGCACTTTAATGACTGTGAATAAAACACTGATGAAAGATGTAGGAAGTTATTTGCTAATTTGTTTGTTTTTGCATCACCATTCTTTGATCATTGTAGGCCCTCATAATACACTTGTTTTCCTCAAATTGTTTGAATGTAATTTCTAGGATTTCCCCAAGAATTTAAGGCATGATATTATGTTACAATGTTTTGCAGAAGGGGATACAGGTAAATGTTCATGTTCTTAGACTTAAATTAACAATTTCCAGACAGCTGAAAGTGTACTGCCAAAATGCTGATACTTTCTGCTCATAGGAGAGATTTATTTTCCCCAAATATCGTTTCTAATGCTCAACCATCATATTTCAAAAAATGTTTTCTGGTTTCTTAAAAATTTGCACAGTGAAATTATTAATACTGTACCGAAAGCAGGTTTAAAAACATATGACTCAGTTAAGCTCATGAGTTCATTTAGTTTCGGTCAAATGACTGTTATTTTCAGCTCTTATTGGATGCCATTGCCAAAAATTAAATCTTCAAATGTGTTGCGCTTCACTGGTAACCAGGCACAGACTGTTTATCCTTGCAAGCTATGTATTTATCTAAACGCCAGATAACTAAACATAAAATAGAAAAGCAACACTTAGCATACTGAATAGTGCAGATAAAACTACTTTTATTAAAAATGTTGCACTTACAAAACTTGAGGCAAGGCATTAAACCAGGAAACCTCCTCCTGTAGGGTAACATGTCACTGCAATCCTTGCTATGTCCAATCTTACTAGGCAGCTGGCATAAAGACAGAGTAGGAATGTAGATAACTAGATTCCACAAAAGGCACTAGAAAAATTATGGAGAGAGGCACTGCAAATGATCGCCTCCAATAAGATGGCAAAGGGACCAAAATTGTATGTTTTCAGGCCATTCTTCTTCATCAAAGTTTATATTTACCTGAAGCTAAACATCTAACTATGATAAACAAGTCTCATTTGCTCATTGGATTGAGATAAGCACAAGCTAATGCAGCACCTAAGATGAGTATATAGGGTTGTGCTTATCTAATGCTGATGTGCAACTGGGCCTGTGAACATCCAAGAAGGATGAGTTGTAATGATTGCTATTATCTACAAATGAATGTTAACACATTACTCTCATCATCCTACTAGGGATGAGGTTTAAGCCGGGTACACAAAAAAAAAAGCCAGCTCCGGTTCGAGCCACTGTACTAACCGTGCAAGGTTGGTTCAGCAATCTCCCCCTATGAGCTGTTGTTTTCGGACATGGGGATGGCCCCCCTGCCAGAACACTACTAACAGCACTCTCTGCCATTGGCTGAGT
Source organism: Lithobates sylvaticus (assembly GCA_028564925.1). Classification (NCBI taxonomy): domain Eukaryota; kingdom Metazoa; phylum Chordata; class Amphibia; order Anura; family Ranidae; genus Lithobates; species Lithobates sylvaticus. The sequence goes on along the minus strand of CM053027.1, from coordinate 158,524,873 downwards.
CGGTCGGATGCTGGTTTTCCAGCATATATGTATGTAACTTAAAGGGGTTTTAAAGGTTTCTTTTTTTTAAATAACAATCATGTTATACTTACCTCCTTTGTGCAAGGGTTTTGCACATAATGGCCCCAATCCTACTCTTCTGGGGTCCCTCAGCAGTGCTCTTGGCTCCTCCTCTTCTTGAGTGCCCCTACGGAGAGCCACATTCCATGGGGACGCTCAAGCAGTTGCGCGCCTGAGTCCTGCTGCTGCGTCCATTGACACAGACAGACACAGGACTCGGCCCCACCCCTGGCTCCCGTGTCACTGGATTTGATTGACAGCAGCAGGAGCCAATGGATTCCTGCTGCTATCAATCTTTCCAATGAGGACCAGAGACAGAAACCCAAACCTCTTTCTATAATAAAGTTGGACTCACAGACTCCATATTGTCAATGTGTGTTTGAGCTGTTAGGAAAAGCTGACAATTCTGTGTAGATAGACATACTGGGGGTTATTTACGAAAGGCAAATCCACTTTGCACTACAAGTGGACTACAAGTGCACTTGAAAGTGCACTGAAAGTGCACTTGGAAGTGTAGTTGCTGTAAATGTGAGGGGTAGATCTGAAATGAGGGGAAGCTCTGCTGAATTTATAATCTAATCATGTGCAAACTAAAATGCTGTTTTTTATTTTCCTTGCACATCCCCCTCGGATCTACAGCGACTGTACTTCCAAGTGCAACGTGGATTTGCCTTTCGTAAATAACCCCCACTGTCTTTCTTTTAATTTTGACATTGGTACATGTATGTCCCTCATGGCAGTGTCTGACTTCCTATGCATTTTGGAATGCATTTTGTTTGAAAATAACTTGCTTATACTGTATATGCTTGACTATACAGATTTACTCTCATAAAGTTCAATAGGGTTCATTTAAAATTTTGTGAGCTTCAAGCAAGTTTTGCAAAACTTTTTGAAAATCAAACTAGTTATGAGCACATGGGGTAGTGGTTTTATATATCTCCGGAAGGAGAATTAGTACACAATGCCAATTATTCATTATTAATACTATGCTGAATTAATCAGATGTCAGCATAGTAACTGGAATGAGATGGGTATAAATCTTGATTGGGTTTAATGATATGAGGTAAAATGGGCTCAGCATTTAGTAATCTACTAAGAGAGTGTTTCTCATGACATTTACATTGTTTGTTTCACAGGCATACAGAGAAGTTAGAGAGAGTGGAAATAGAAAGTTTTACCTGCAATGAATTTGTGAATCTGATCAGTCACTGTTGAGACTCACACACCTATGCCCTATTGCAGTGATGGCGAACCTTGGCACTCCAGATGTTTTGGAACTACATTTCCCATGATGCTCAACTACACTGTAGAGTGCATGAGCATTATCGGAAATGTAGTTCCAAAACATCTGGAGTGCCAAGGTTCGCCATCACTGCCCTATTGCATAGTCAGGAAACCTGCCTAGATAAAATAAAATGGGGTAGATTTACTAAAACTAGAGCACTCAGAATCTGGTGCAGCTGTGCATGGTAGCCAATCAGCTTCTAACCTCAACTTGTTCAATTAAGCTTTCGCAATAAAACCTGGAAGCTGATTGGTTTCTATTCAGAGTTGCACCAGATTTTGCACTCTCCAGCTTTAGTTAATAACCCCCAATGAGCCCAAACCTGTATAGAAACCATCAATTATAGACGTATTTAATCAGAGGATGAGGGCTACTTCTCTAATTATTATCTTCTTTTGTGACATACGGTATTCTATTTGTGAGAAATTAAACAGTCATGTTGTGCACTATTTATCTAAGAAAAGCACGTCTCATTATATGGTACAGTTGTCTTTTAACACCATGACTATTTTATGATTTATTTTAAAAAAAAATCTACAACTTGGAAAGAAAGAGATGCGAGCTTCTGCTTTTGATTAAGTATTTCATGATCCATAGTCTAGCAACACATGACTATTACTGCTTCAGTAACAGCTTGAAATGAAATATTGCATTTCATTTGTTTTATACAGGGCTTTAGCCAAATCTCAAGACAAAAATCAACTTTTCTCACTTCCAACAAAATATCAAATCAGTAACCATTAATATTATCCTTTTACTAAAACAAATTCCATTGAGCCTGTTGTTTCACAACTAGTCCTGCATTTTGGGCAATGCCCATATCTATCCTGGAAGAACTAGACTTATGGTCATAATGGGGCCATTTGGACCTTCATTAGAAAGTGATAACTAATTTCTATGTTGAAAATACTAATTTTCATACCCATTCACAAACAGAAGAGATAAGAAATTGGAGGACATATTATACTCCCACTCACTGGGGAAGTCACACAATATACTCCACACCCTGCTGCACCATTTGAGGCTGAGCAGACATCTTCCTGGCTTTTAATATTCTCAAGCAGATATCTGTCTGTGTATGGCCATGGCCAATATTGGGCAGCTTAAAGGAAGTGTGTGCTGAGGAAACATGCAGACTGCAATGACTGACCCTCTTCTAATATATTAATGCCACTTTCTGCTAACAAATATAGTTCTTATCACTCCTGGTAATCTAAGGGTAGAGTTATAATGCTAATCATGGATAGTAGTTAAGTATAAATGAGCAAACAATACAATTATGCATTGCCGAGTATGGCAGTTCCATCAGTCTAAAGTGAAAAAAAAAATGGTTTCCCTTTCTCTGTAATAACATGACATAAAAAAAAAAAAAAACCTCTCCCAGAACCTTACTTTCCTGGGTTAACCAGATCTCTTATGCAACACTGAAATCTGCCATAGCCTGCCAACCAGAACTAAACATATGCAATCCAGAGAAATAGCACTGTTCCAAGATAATGACATCCTTCAGTGTTGTAAATCAGGAACATTGCCTGATCCAGTTTAATAGGGCTTTGAAATGACTCCCTTTACACATTTGCCTCTTTTCAAGGTAAAGGGGTATGACCCTGAGCCAAGTAGGCTTGTGGTTCATGGGTTAAGGAAATATGGTAGCACAAATGGCACATTTATATGCCATATGTTTATATGAAACATTGGAAGATGTGAAGAGTTTATTACTTCTACAGATATTAAAGCTGATGCTCAGGAGGGCATGTATGTGTTAATAAAAAACGAATTCAATGTATTTTGGAAGAAAATGTGACCAATACTTGAATTTTACTTGGTATCAGCCTCCTGCAGTCTTTTGCACAGCAGAGCTTGGGCCCGGGAGAGGAGAAGCAGCTTAAGAAGCTAACAAGTTCATGTCTTATTCTTTGCCTTCACTGTCCAATCACAGGTCAGAGACGGAGACCAAGTTGTTTTACTTAACATCAAAAGCTCTCCCACCATATTTTCTGGATCTTTTTGCTGTGAGATAACATATTTATGATTACAGATCAGCACCCAAAAATTTTCCAACTGTCCTTGAAAAAGATTTTTCTACTATGACTGGCTGACCTTAGCTATAAACTAACATATCCAAGGAGAAAAATGGCTTGACACTCAAAACAAGTTAGCCCTTCTTGGATGCTATGATGTCTTCCCATGCCATTAGCTGAGTATGTTGGATTTGGAGGTGGTCTCATCTGTATTTCTAGATATACATGTCCATGGCATGAGTTTGCGAGTATCAACTTTATATACATATATTTTTTTTTTTATAAAATTGAGTTTTGGTAATGCACTTTGTTGTTTTGACCGTATCTATAACCTCTCATATCTTAGGTTCCCTCCGTTGCTTTACAACTTGCATGAGGTAAAATAACTTTATTTTTATTAACAACTGATGCTATAGCAGTGTGTGCTGAAATGGATATACTCACAATGCAGTTATATGTGCCACTGATTCAACTGACAACAGGCTAAAGGAATGTACAGTAGATGAATATTTGGCCTTTTTATGCATATTTGTCATTGGAGAGGAACTGCATACTTCTCCTCGTCAATTCTCTTGCCAATGAATTACACAAATAGTTAAAAATGTTTAATGGCAAGAAATTTAATACTGATCTTGAAGACTATTTTGAAATTGGTTACATATGGAGCACAATTTCTCTTGTCTTTTTCAGTATTATAAAAACAACCCTCCTTCAGCTATAATACAGTTTGAAATAATGTATGTCAAAAGCAGAAAATGTTAATAAAAGTTGCCACTTTGACCCAAAAGGCTAGAAATGAAAATTAACAAAAACCCATCAAAGTGTGTATATGAAACTGGACATATTACACATTGAAAGTTTTACTGAATGTTTTAGCTGTACTTTTTGCTAATGAACCAATATATAATTTCTCACTTCCTATCCTATCCATATGTAATCACAAAAGTAGCTAAAAGGAACATTTTGGCAGATAGAATAGTTCATGTTAGTTCAACCATGGATTTAGCTGTTATTAAAAGCAACTCTATGGCCAAAAAAAAAAAAAGTTCTACTCGATTATTGGGTATTCGCCTGTTCGCAAGTTGGAATAAAACTATAAAAATGAAATATTCCTTTAAATATCGTGCCTGGGGGCCCCCCGGCAATATAGATAAAAATTATTGAAAAAACGGCATGGGTTCCCCCCCAGTCCATTACCAGGCCCTTTGGGTCTGGTATGAATATTAAGGGGAACCCGGACCCAAAATGTACAAAAAAATACATACCAGGCCCTTCAGGTCTAGTATGGATATTAAGGAAAACCTTGCACTAATTTTTTTTTAAAAACCCTGCGCCAGAATAAAAAAAATGGTGTAGGGGTACCCCCAAAATCCATACCAGACCCTTATCTGAACATGCAATCTGACAGGCTGCAGGAAAATAGGGGGGACGAGAGAGCACCCCCCCTCCTGAACTGTACCAGGCCACATGCCCTCAACATGGGGAGGATGTTTTGGGGTCCCCCCAAAACATCTTGTCCCCATGTTGATAGGGCTAAGGGCCTCGTCCTCACAACCCTTGCCCGGTGGTTGTGGGGGTCTGCGGGCGGGGGGCTTATCAGAATCTGGAAGCCCCCTTTAACAAGGGAACCCCCAGATCCCCCCCCCCTATGTGAATGGGTATCGGATAAAAAATAGTAAAAATTACAGGAGACACTTTGGGACAAGTCCTTTATTAAAAAAATAAAAAAAATAAAAAAATGTCCCCCAATTTTTTTTGGTGAATTGGTATGGGTACAATGTACCCAATACCCATTCACATAGGGGAGCTGGGATCTCGGGGTCCCCTTGTGAAAGGGGGTTTCCAGATTTCGTTAAGCCCCCCCACCCGCAGACCCCCACAACCACCTGGCAAGGGTCGTGGGGATGAGGCCCTTGTCCCCATTAACATGGGGACAAGATGTTTTGGGGGGACCCAAAAACATCCTTCCCATGTTGAGGGCATGTGGCCTGGTATGGTTCAGAGGAGATGCTCTCTCATCCCCCCTCTTTTCCTGCGGCCTGACAGGTTGCATGCTCGGATAATGGTCTGGTATGGATTTTGGGGGGACCGCTATGCCATTTTTTTTTTACATTTTGGAACAGAGTTCCCCTTAAAATCCATACCAGACCTGAAGGGCCTGGTATGGATCTTGGTGGGACCCCCACGCATTTTTAAAAAAAATAGTTGCGGGGTTCTCCTTAATATTCATACCAGACCCAAAAGGCCTGGTAATGTACTGGGGGGAGACATGCCATTTTTTTTTCAAGGATTTTTATCTATATTGCTGGGATCCAACAATACTGTGGTATTGTTCTAAACACAGTAAAAATGCACTACTTTACAGGCATACTAAGGAAAGCCCCAGGCACGATATTTAAAGGAATATTTAATTTTTATTGTTTCAATTTAAGCATTATTAAAATCACTGCTCCTGAAAAAATGTCATTTTTAAAAACTTTTTTTTGCATTGATACATGTCCCCTGGAGCAGGACCCGGGCCCCCAAACACTTTTTTATGGCAATAACTTGCATATAAGCCTTTAAAAGAGCACTTTTGATTTTCCATGTTCGTGTCCCATAGACTTTAAAGGTGTTTGTACAAATTTTTTGCCTGTTCACATGTTCTGGTGCGAACGGAACCGGGGGGGGGGGGGTGTTCAGCTCACCCCTAATCTCAAACCATGCAGAGCTTATTACCAATATTCATATAAAAGAACATCTGGGTAGCAGTGACCATAGCATGATTTAATTTAATGTTAGCTGTAAGCAACAAACAGAGGGCTGCCCTCCAGGACTTAGACTGGGAGGGAATATTAGCATCAATGGACACAGAACAGAAATGGGAATTCTTCAAAAAGACTGTATGTGAACTCACCGCAAAGTATATTCCCATGGGCAATAAGTTTAAAAGGCTAAAAATAAAACCTATGTGGCTCATGGCCAAAGTTAAAAAAGTTATAAATAATAAAATAGCTTTTAAAAAATATAAAAAAGAAGGAACACTATCATCGTTTTAATGTTACAAATCATATAACAGAATATGTAAGAAAGAAATCTAGGCCACAAAAATTCAAAACGAGCGACAGATTGCAAAAGATAGTAAGACAAACCCCAAAAAATTCTTCAAATATATTAATAGTAAAAAGTAAAAAGGTCAGTGCTGAGTATGAAGGCCCTTTACAAAATAGTCTAGAGTGGGTGACTGGTGACAAGGCAAATTTATTAAATACTTTCTCATGTCCATAATGGGTATGGTATTGACACAGCCCCAAATGATCCACAATGGCTCAAAAATGATATGGTCCAGAAATATTTAGACAGAATAAAGGTGGATAAAGCACCTGGGCCAGATGACATCCACCCAAGGATCCTAAAAGAATTGAGCTCTGTCATTTCAAAGCCATTGTTTCTTGGCTTCTTTTTGCAACACAAGTGGCTACTCATCAAGGATGCATGCACTGTCCTCTCACCATTTGAGGAGGCCACAAGGATGGTGAGCAGCGACATTGCATGCATCAGTGACACTGTCCTTCTAGTCTTCCTGTTGGAGCACACGCTTTGTGGAATCATGGACAGGGCACTTGAGGCAGAACAGCGGGAGGAAGAGAAGTACTTCCTTACCTTTCAAGGCCCCCTTTATCCAGATAGCATTCCTGCGGGCCCTCTAAACACACAGGAAGAAGAGGAGGAGGATTGTGTCAACATGGGTGTAGAGGATAACACTCAGCAGCAGTCTTCAAGGGATGGTTTTCAGTCCCCAGAAACCCAAGGAGTTGTACGTAGCTGGGAGCAGGTAGTTACAGATCATGTGATCCTTGGAGACCCAGAGGACTCAGAATCGAATGCCTCTGTAAAGTTATTCTGCATGGCCTCCCTGATTCTGTAAAGCCTGTAAAAGGACCCTAGGATTTGTGGTATCAAGGAGAGGGATCATTACTGGCTGGCAACCCTTTTTGATCCACATTACAAGGGTAAGGTTACAGAACTCATCCTACCTTCGAAGAGGGAGCAGAGGATGAAACATCTTCAGGAGGCCTTGAAGAAAAGTTTGTTCAACGCATTTCCAGACCCTGGGAGGTTACCAGTTCCTGGGGCTGGACAACGTGTTGCTGAGGCTTCATTCAGTCAGAGGAAGACCGGTGGAGAAGGTGGCCGGCTGACCGATGGCTTTAAAAAAATTTCAGTCCTCAGCACCAAGGTCTGATTGGTTCAAGCAACCATCACCAGCATCTGCATTACATGGTGCAGGAATATCTGGGAGCAAGACTTGGAGACCTTGGAGACCTTTCCAACAGAGAATCCACTGGGTTACTGGGTCTTAAGGATGGACCACTGGCCAGAACTTGCTCAATATGCAATTAAGCTACTGGCCTGTCCTGCATCAAGCATGCATTCTGAACGCACATTCAGTGCTGCTGGAGAATTTGTAACAGATCAAAGAGTGCGCCTGTCCACAGACTCACATTCATAAAAATTAATCAGTCTTGAATTAGCAGCTATCAAGCACCTGATGCTGATGTAACTGATTGAATTTGCTATGGATGTGGTATCCCTTGAAGACTGCCTATGCTGACTATCCTATTCCTCCTCAATCTTGATGATGCTAGCTTCCAACATTATTTTTGGTTTAGGGCACCACCACCACTGCCCATGGCCCAATTTTTCTGCCCCTGTTTTGCAGGGGCATGTAATTAAAATTTTTTTGATATAATATTTCATAGCAGGGCCCGTTCCTGCACCCAACAAGAGTATCTGTGAGGGGTTACAGTGTTGTACAGTGTTGATGAGGACAAGGGCCTCTTCCCCCCAACCCGCCCAAGGCCCAAGAGTATATAGGGCAGGCCGTATAGTATATATACTGCTGTTCAGAGTATATAGTGCCTGGGGGCACCCCACGCCATTTGTTAAATAATGTGGGTGTGGGGTTCCCCTTAATATACATACCAGGCCCTTGTCCTCATCAACATGGGGACAGGTGCTTTGGGGTTGGGGGGGGGACATGTAATTAAAATTTTTGATCTAATATTTCACAGCAGCTGCGACCAACAAGAATAACAGTGTTCTGGTAACACCAACACCTAAGGCCCAATTTTATGCAGAGTATATAGGGCAGGCCGTATAGTATATATACTGCTGTTCAGAGTATATAGTGCCTGGGGGACCGCCACGCCATTTGTTAAATAATGTGGGTGTGGGGTTCCCCTTAATATCCATACCAGACCTGCAGGGCCTGGTATGGATTTTGGGGGAGACACCCACACCATTTTTTTGGGGGTATTTTTGGTGTTTTTATCTATATTGCCGGGATCCGACAATACATTACAGCTGCAAGCAGTTTTAACCACTTAAGCCTCTCTCTGAGATTTGTTGTTAAAAACTTTTTTTTTTTTGCTATAAAATTACTTAGAACCCCCAAACATTATACATTTTTTTCCTAACACCTTCGAGAATAAAATGGCGGTCGTTGCAATACTTTCTGTCACACCATATTTGCGCAGCGGTCTTACAAGCACACTTTTTTTGGAACAAAATACACTTTTTTTAATAAAAAATTAAGACAACAGTAAAGTTAGCTCATTTTGTTTTTATATTGTGAAATATAATGTTACGCCAAGTTATTTTACCTTTTATTTTTACACAGATTTTTTTTTTTTTTTAAATGGTGTCACTTTTATTCCCATTACAAGGAATGTAAACATCCCTTGCTCTTGCAATAGAAAAAAAAAGCATGACAGGACCTCTTAAATATGAGATCTGGGGTCAAAAAGACCTCATATCTCATATTTACATTATAATACAATAAAAAAAAAATTGTCATTAAAAAAAGAATTAAAAAAAAATGGCCCTTTAAGAGCTATGGGCGGACATGACGTTTTGACGTCGCTTCCACCCTTCGCTGTTATGGAGACGGGTGGGGGCCACCTTCCCCTCACTTGTCTCCATGCCCAGCAAGGGTGAAGATCCGATCGCCTCCCCAGCTGCCGACGGCTCCGGTAAGCGAAGGAGGGCACCGTAGAAAGTGATCTTGTGGCGAATCCGCCACAGAGACCCCTTTATCTAAAACTGGACCACTCACTGAAGAAGAGGATACCAGGAGAGGATACCAGGGTTATGGCAGCTAGCTGCTGCCATAACAATGATATTCCTTTTCAAACAGCCGACGTATAACCACGGGGGGGGGGGGTGGTCCGGAAGTGGTTATTAAATGTTTTCCTTTAGAAATTTTGCTTTGGCACTGTTATAAGCATGGGAAGGATGCACTACTTTACAGGCATACTAAGGACACCCCCCCCCCCCAGGCACAATATTTAAAGGAATAGTTTAATTTTTATTGTTTCACGTTAAGCATTATTAAAATCACTGCTCCCAAAAAAACTTGACTGGTGCCGCTAGAAGTCTGCCTAGCAGCAGATTACTGCATGAAGGGTTTGAGGGAATCACTTCCAATGGGTTTTGTTCTAACTGTAGGTGTTAGGTGATAGACTCCGTTGGGGTCTAGGGCTGCTACCTTTCAGATAATGACTATGGGGTGTTACCGCAGAGAACGCTTGGATGATTGGGGAGGAGCATACAGGTATAAATTAATTAGCTCCATTTGCATACTTTTGTCTTCAATAAACAATTTTGAACTTCATCAAGGCACTCCTCTCCAATCATCCAAGAAGGTGAAATCAAACTTCATTCAGGATGAATATTTATACAAAATTTTGGCCATTTTCAGTGTTAAATATACTCAAAATAGGGCATGGAAAGCATTACTATGGGGATATGTACTAATGAAAAAGTAAATAAAAATACCCGGCCCTCATTTTAATGGGAATAACATGCTTTAAAGATGCTTTTAGATATTTTACCTTATAAATTTAGCTTGGCTTAAATTTGGTAACACCCTAATCTAATTACTTTCAACCTGAAAAAAAAAGCTTTCTTGGGTATTTTGGCTGCAACACCTGCTTTTTTTATTCAACAATAATATGGCTGAATGGAACTGTGGCAGTAGTAGCCACAACAGATCTCAAAGCTATAGGATAGCCCTCAGATTTGCAATAATTGGCCAGAGGCAGAACAATCTTCTAATTTTGAGCTTTTTTTTTTTTTTTTTTTGCAGTAACGCACTGTGCTGTCTTAACATTTTAATAAAAATGCACAAAAACAGAATCATAACCTTACATTCCCCAAATATCGCCCATCCCCATACCACCAAAAATATATATATATATATAAAAAAAATAATTCAGGTATGTCTTAAGAAAAACTAGACTGATGTTAGGACAGTTCTTGAATAGGCAACACAGTACACTTTATCTTGCAATACAATTAGAGTCTACTATCTAACAGACAATACCCAAATATTGTTTACTGGCTGGACAGTATATATAAGCAGCTTGATTTAGCCACACTATAAGAGGAAGAGATGAAGCAAGTTTTCGAAGTGCTGGAGCAACTGAATAGTCTGCACACTGTAGGGTGCAACACAGGATTTACCCTGCAGCAAACATTCCACATTTTTCATCTGAGGTCCAGCTGAGGAAACATTATGTGTGGCACCTTTATAGTGTCAGAGCAACAGAACAGCAGAACAGGCTGAAAACAATGAGGTTCAATGCAAGATTCACAATGCAGCAAAATTTACAAACTTTTGCAGCTGAGGTCCAGCTGTAGAAACATAATATATGTCATAATGTATGCCAGAGCACCATAACAGGTCAACACTTTAAAGCACAAAATACAATTTACCCTTCGGCAAATGTTACGCATTTTACAGCTAAGGCCCAGCTAAATAAATATTATGTGCAGCAATTTTACAGTGCTGGAGAACCGGAACAGGCCATTAGAGGTGGCAGGATCTGGTATTGGTGGAAGGAGCTACCCTGTTTCCCCGAAAATAAGACCTAGCGTGATTGTCGGTGTTGACTGCAATATAAGCCCTACCCCCCAAATAAGCCCTAGTAAAAGTCCTTGTAGGTCTTGTTTTCAGGGTAGGGCTTATTTTCGGGGAAACAGGGTAGGGCTTATTTGGTGGGTAGGGCTTATATTGCAGCCATTACCGACAATCACGCTAGGTCTTATTTTAGGGGAAACAGGGTAGTAATGGTTGATGGTAGAATTTTTTTGGGGGGCCAGATGACAAAGAAAAATGTAGTTGGTAGCATTAGTGAACCAGTCCATAATGTAATGAGAGAGACAGACTCATCTTTCTGTAACAAAACTGCCTGCTTCTCTGAGACTTGAGGATCAGAGATACATTATGCATGTGTGGGGATCCTGTCACCATCAGAAAATGTAGCCTAAAGGTTCCTCCACAACACTTTCTCCAAGTGGTGCATCTTGAGCTTTCTCTTGGATGGTAGCATTAGATACGCAAATTTTCATTTTTATCAGGCTTTCAAAGGGGTAGCCACCTGAGAAAGATCCCTCTCCTTCATGGACAGAGCTTATTCACCACAATTTTCCTGCAACACAGGATCCCAAAAACCTCTGTCTAGCTAAGGACAACAAGTAACCAATATCTGGTAAGGGTAAAATGTCCCCTGGATGCAAGCCCAATAGCCTCCTTCACCTCACTACCTTCTCCTCACTACCAGCAACCCAATCCTCTTCCTCATACTCCTCTACTGCTGTTTCTGCCTCAAAAGAATGGTGGCAATAGGTAAGGGGTCCTGCTGGGTCTGAGAGGAAGGAAGTCATCCTCTTTCTCTTTCTGTACCTTCAGTGACCAGTTTATTACACCACAAAGTAAGTGCTAAAGGAGAAACACCAAAGGGGTCATATTGTTAACCCCCACCTCACTGCAGTTGAGCATTCTGGTCACTTTTTAAAATGATGACAAGGTGCTGCACACATCTTGAATAAGAAGCCACTGGCATGGTAAAAAGAACCACAGCTCCACAGAGACTGTCCTAGTCCAATATTAAAACATATACTCACTAATGCCCCACTACTGATGATGCAGCCTCTGAAGCTTAGCCACATCCTGGGGTCCTTGTGCAGGTATTTCAGCATTAACTAGCTTATTCACCAGAATTGTCCTGCAACAGAGGGCTCCAAATCCTTTGTGCAGCTAAGGACAACAAGATCATGAATGATTTTCATCCCAACCACATATCTGGTAAGGGTGAAATTTTCCCTGGATGCAAGCCCAATATCCTCCTTCTCCCCACTACCAGCAACCCAATCATCTTCCTCATAATTCTCTACTGCTGTTTCTGCCTCAAAGGAGCGGTGACAATAGGTAATGGGTCCTGCTGGGTCTGAGAGGAAGTTCTCATCTTTCTTTTACTGTATCTCCAGTGACCAGTTTTACTGGATGCTGCACACATCTTGAATCAGAAGCCACTAACATGGTAAAAAGAACCACAGCTCCACAGAGACTGTCCTAGTCCAATATTCACACATATACTCACTGATGTGCCACTACTGCTGATGCAGCCTCTGATGCTCAGCCAATGTTTAATTCCAGCAAGTGGGGTGTCAGGCAGTTAGCAGGTCGTTTTGGTTGCCACTGCATTTCTTGCAGGAGAACACTTGCAGTGCATGACTGCCTAAAGTGGCTGCCCATTCTTTTGGCCTGATGCTGGACCTCCTGGAAACCAGGGTACTTAAAGAGGAATTGCTACACCACCTGGTTGAGGACATGTGCCAGGCAAGGTACGTTTGTGAACCTGACAAAGAGCAGCCAGGAGGTTGGTGTCATTGTTACACATGACCTTGTCTGCCACTGTAATAAAGGGTTAAAAATAAATATGTGTTTGCTAACATGTTCCCATGTTTACATTTTCAGAAATGTAGATGTGGTGCAATAATTAAAAAAACTCAAAAGTAGTTCAATGTGTATACTAATAAAAGGAACTTGGTTTGATTTATGCTGAGTTAACACTACTGCGAATTGGATGCGGGTTCTCCGCATCCAATTGGCCTGACAGGAGAATTTGACCAACTCTCAATGGAGCCGGTTAACACAGCTCCGTGGCAGCCACAGAGCGCACAGCAGAAGAGTCCTGTGTGTCTTTGGCTCCAGTTTAGGTCCAAGTTCATCCAAAAATTCAGACCTTATTCAGACCTGAAATGGTGAACAGGGACGCACCGGACCCCCTGCTGTGCCCCGCAGTGCACATAGGGTGAATCCAGTCTTAAAGATGTATTACAGATGATAAACTAGATAAACACAGCATCACTCGAGTTCAGACCAGCTCATAATTTTATTCAAAATTCCTGGGAGGAACAGTCCTCTTTTCCCAGGAGCTCTGTCGGAGCCCTGGGTGAACTCAACTAGTCTTTGTTTTCTACCAGTATATACCTATCTTATTGCAGGGTCCTTGACTTGAAAACGAGTTAAAACCAGTTTTCATCAAACAATGGTGAAAACAGGAAGGAATGTGATGATACATATGGTTAGATCAGAGAGTCACAGCTAACAGAAACAGATAGTATATATATATACACAGAAGTGATTACCTATAAACTACCATAATTAATTACATAAAAAGTAGTACAAAGTTTCTCAATAAATCAATAACTATTTATAACCTATATTATATTACAGCAACACGATTTAATGGGATCCACCACCTCTTACAATGAGCCTTGAGAGTTGCCAGAATCTCTTTCCCAGTGTGGTTTCTGTTGACCAGGCATACTAGCTACAAAACAGCATGGCATAATTTTACCTGAGCCAGTGGCTCTGAATAGTTGAAGGATGAGGCCATTGAGAAGGAAGGGGCAGGGGTGACTGTGTTGTCACCAACACCCAGGTACAAGACATGGAGCATCAACACCAGCTTCAACAGTGTGACCCATTCTCTATCTTTCCCAGACACCAGCAAATTTACTTAGTAGCCAGTGAAGGATATGTGCCTGTAGCTTTGAAAGTGAATAAAGGTTTTACTTGTTACCTGCTGGACAGATATACAGCCTATAATTTTACTATCATTGAGTTATTTTAGTGTAGTGACTTGGTAACTTTAATCTATTATCCTGCCACAACAGTTTTGTTGGCAAATCTTTAATATTCTTACAGTTAAACCAAATTACAATTGCACAATATCACAATACCTGGTTTATTTTGTTAGTACTGCAAAAAAAGCAGTGCTTTAGGTACAACATAATACATGAGGTCACTCCCTCACACATAATGCAATTCAATTTTAGATACATGTATTATTCATATATATTTATTACAAAGCAAGAGCCATCTAATAAGCATACATTTACATTTATGAATGCTGGCTTTTTCTGTTTTATATATTAAATCCATCTAGTGACTAGCTTGTGCTTAATGTAAGCAAAACCATTACATAAATTAATATTCATACATTTAACATTTATCAGTGGATACAGAATACTGGTAAAACCCAAATAATTTTCCTGTTGATTTGTTAATAGTGTACTTTAGAAAAGTGCTATACTTTGGCATGCTTTACACTCTGATTCCTAATTATATATTCAATTTAAATGTATTTTTTATTATTATTTTCACAACATAAATATTACATTACAATGAATTTTGCAAACTATCCATTTTCTATTTGACAATAGAGTGACACTAATTTATAAAAGAGTGTTTTGTGCTTAGTAAAGCAAGGCAATGTAAGAAGCATAATTTAACATATTTCTTTCTACCTCTTTTGTTATTTGAAGCAATTGTTCCGACATGTATATATATATATAGGAAGGCCAGCATGGTGGCCTGCAATTATGGGAGGAGCCCGGAGGGTATAAATACCAGACCTCTCCACGAGGCTGGTGTCGGTTCTAGCGCGCCGTATTACACGTCACCAGGCCGACAAGCAACTCAGTACACGTTCCTGAGTTGTCCGACGCTCCTCGTTCCAGATTACGGATTCGATTCCCGATCGCACCCCCAGTTCGTTCCGCTTCAGCGTCGCAGGTAGGATTTATGCTTTTTCGTCGCTACGTCGAAACCCCCGTTTTTTCCACTGAGTCATTTCAACTACCATGCTATTGTTTGTTTGTTTTCCACCCCACAATTCACCCCACTTCCACTGGTTGTTACGCCCGCTACCCAGTGCAAGCATCCCCTCACTCACACGTTCACCACAACACCTCCCCCCCCCCCCTGCCCCCCCCCCCCCCCCCCCCCAAAAAAAAAAAAAAAAAAAACACACACACCCACCAGAGCATCTGTCACTGCCCTCCCCACGCACTTCTTGCAGTCACCGCAAGTTCGTGTAAATGGGCCCCCATACCTTGCAAAATAAAACACACACACACCCACCAGAGCATGTCACTGCACTCCCCACGCACTTCTTGCAACCACCGCAAGTTCGTGTAAACGGGCCCCCACACCTTGCAAACCTCAGCAAGACAGTCCACTCCTTGCCTTCCACGGCAACCCAGCCAATGTGAGGCACAGCCGCCCCCCGCACATCTTGCTTCACCGCAGGTTTGTGTCACGGCTCCCACATCCACCTCCTACATACCTCTGCAATCGTTGCAGCTCGATCTCCATTGGCCTCGCTGCCACAACTTCCCCAGTAGCAAACTTCAGCTACTCACGCCTTTCTCTATCCCTTTTCACCTTTCCCTTAGGTCAGTAAGTCGTCCCTTGGTCTCCTATACAACAGGATCGGACCACCCCTTTCTCTTTCCAGGTAATTTCGAGGGCTTGCATCTCTTCACCAGGGGGTCAACTACGGCCCCGAATCAGCTCTTGCAACCCATCTCTCACAAATAATTTCATGTCACCCCACCATAGGCACCAGGTCTCCCAGGCTAGACCCCAACAGAGACTCTATCACTAGGGCAGCAAGCAGGTGCGTAGGTTGTCGTTGTTTCAGTTTTCCATTCTCTTCACACACCTTTTCACTACATATCCCTGTCACACATACTTATTCGGCTCAGCACCAGGCGTTAGTAACTGTCACATACTTCTATGCATGTCACACTATTTTCGAAGCACAAGCCTTCACTACGCAGACAAGGTCACCTAATCTCATGACTTGCTGGCAGTGCAAGTATTAGCTGACCGAACCTACGTCATATTGCTACAGATCGAAACATTCCTACTTAGCAAACCAATCAGTAGCCACTCCCCCCAGTGCCGCCCTGGGGGGGCTCTGGTTAACCAGTCCGTGCCGAGCACAGACGGACACCCGAGCATCGGTTACCTGGCCAGTCACCTCCTGGTTTACCTCGGTTGTCACGCATTCTTTGAGTTCCACAGGCCAATGAAACAAACTCACCCAGCGCTCACGCGCATCCCCGATTCTCACCATACCGTCGAACGGTATCCTGCTTCGTTCACACATCTCCCCTTCCCATCCACGCAGAACACCATAGTTTTGATAAAAATTTCCAGGCGTTAGTAACTGTCACATACTTCTATGCATATCACTCTATTTTTCGAAGCACAAGCCTTCACTACGCAGACAAGGTCACCTAATCTCATGACTTGCTGGCAGTGCAAGTATTAGCTGACCGAACCCACGTCAAATTACTACAGATCGAAACATTCCTACTTAGCAAACCAATCAGTAGCCACTCCCCCCAGTGCCGCCCTGGGGGGGGCTCTGGTTAACCAGTCCGTGCCGAGCACAGACGGACACCCGAGCATCAGCCACCCGGCCAGTCACCTCCTGGCTTACCTCGGGTGTCACGCATCCTCCGAGTTTACATATAGGCCCATGGAACATCCCACTCAGCGCACGCGCGCAAACCGTTTGTCCCCAATGCCCGTCACACAGGCATCCCGCCCTGCCCCCCCTCCCCCCTTCATATTTTCCGCAATCCACAAACACAGATACATCCTCTCCTGCCCTTCAAAACTTAAAACTCAAAAAAAAAAAAAAAAAAAGTAAACGAGAGAAACATGCATCCCCCCCCCTTTTTTATTCTAGCAGACGCCATGTCTCTGGCCGGCAGCGACAATCTCAACCCCGCCCCATCACCTCCCGAAGCGGGCCCGGCAGACAACTTCGCACAAGCCTTCAGAGCTTGGACCATCCCCAGACTCTCAGCCGAGCTGAGGCGCAGGAACATCCCCTACCCCATCACGGCCAGGAAAGCTGAACTGTTCAGGCTACTGTTCCCAAGCCCATCCCCACCAAACCCACCAGACACGCAGGCATCACTACAATCAATTGCCTCGGCAGTGTCCCAGCTACACACGCTGGTCTCCTCCCTATCAACTACCATCTCTGACGTCCAGGCCAGAGTGGGGACCTTGGAGCTCCAGCAAGTTACCCCCACTCCACCAGCTGTCGCCCCCGCCACCCCCACATCATGCATTACAAGAATCCGGACCCGATCCGACTATGTCCGCTATCCCTCACTGGTCTCAACTAACCCCAGTCTGAGTCACCACCTTCACGGCGCCACCAGTCTCATAAACCTCTCATTGTCACACAACACGCTGAAAGCCTACCAAGCTGCTTGGAGGACGTACCTACGGTTTCTGGACACATGCCACGGGGGGTCACCAGGGGACCTCCACCATATCCTAGCCTTCATTTCCCACTGCTACACTCGGCTGGCGTTATCACACAATACCATCAAACTTTATCTAGCCGGTATCCAGCACTTCATTTCCTTACAAGACCCTTCTAAACCATCTTTGTTCGCTTCCCACGCAGTCAAGGCAATCCTGCGCGGCATCCTCAAAAAACAGCCGCAGGTCAATGCCAAACGCCTCCCAGTAACCGGTGCCATTTTCCGGGATTTATCGATCATGCTCTCGCATTCCCCTTTTGGCCTTTTTCCCAGCCTGGTCATCCAGGCTGCCATGTACCTGGCCTTCTACGGCTTCTTACGGCCCAGCGAGTTTTCAGTTACTGGCCCTAGCTGCAAGACGCTACGCAGGCGGCACCTCGTACGCCATCAGACCTTTTTCATCCTGCACCTCGAGGCATCCAAAACGCAGCAGACTGGCCCAGGCATCGACATCAAACTGTTCGAAACTCTCAACGCCTGGTGCCCCGTGGCAGTTCTAGATCAGCTACTAGCACACCTACCTGATCCCTCACCTGACAGCCCGTTGCTACCATTTCCGGTCAGACCCCTTAGTAGCAATCAATTCGTCACGCACGTCAGGATTCTCCTCCGCAACTTAGGTCTTGACCCAGCAAAATTCTCAGGTCACTCCTTTCGCATCGGAGCAGCCTCCGCGGCCTCCCGCAATGGAGTCCCCGATCACGTGATCAGGAGGATGGGACGATGGAAGTCCACCTGTTTTGCCCGTTACGTTCCCGATCCCCAGACTGAAATGTCCCGGGCCTTCAGTAACCTTGCCTTGTAGCATTTGCCGCTACCAAACGAATAAACCATTACCTCCCTAAAAACAAGTCTTTTGCGCCCTTTTCTTAACTACTCTCCTAGCAGAAAGGGCCTCACGGCCCAGCTCACCAGGGCTTACCTTACGGTAGACCAGGGCACACTTCAGGTCTAGTTTGTTGTCTGTCTTGTGGCGTGTTTATGTTTTGCTCCTTCACATCGTTATGGACCGAGGGCTCCGACCATAAATAGGAAGGCCAGCATGGTGGCCTGCAATTATGGGAGGAGCCCGGAGGGTATAAATACCAGACCTCTCCACGAGGCTGGTGTCGGTTCTAGCGCGCCGTACCCCCCCCCCCCATACCATTCTCAGAACACTCTGATATGGTTCTCTACAGAAACAGCCATTACTTCTCAGGTAAGCGCCCTTTTCTTAACTACTCTCCTAGCAGAAAGGGCCTCACGGCCCAGCTCACCAGGGCTTACCTTACGGTAGACCAGGGCACACTTCAGGTCTAGTTTGTTGTCTGTCTTGTGGCGTGTTTATGTTTTGCTCCTTCACATCGTTATGGACCGAGGGCTCCGACCATAAATGTATATATAGTATTGCGAATATAATATTGCAAATATATATACAGTAGATATAGTGCAATTGTTGTGTTTAAAATAAAGAAAGATATATTTTCCTTTATGTTGCTTTATATCTGTATGAATTTGAAAGGTGCACACCAGTTGGATTAGAACATATTAACTGACATACATACAGGGAACAAACCTGCAGTTTTCACCTCTACGTTGCTGTAGTGCAGGGATATGCAATTAGCGGACCTCCAGCTGTTGCAAAACTACAAGTTCCATCATGCCTCTGCCTCTGGGTGTCATGCTTGTGGCTGTCAGCGTTTTGCTATGCCTCATGGGACTTGTAGTTCTGCAACAGCTGGAGGTCCGCTAATTGCATATCCCTGCTGTAGTGCATCGGTCCAGTCTGATGCTTTAAAAATTCCTACTTGTGATACAGGAGAGAAATTACCAAACCCACCCACCACCACTGTCCTCCTGTCAGGAAAGTCCAATGTAAATCTGTGATAGCAAATGGCTTACAGCCACTCAACAGATTCATACCTGCCATTGTTTGAAAGTAATGTCAGTGATGGGCCCAAAGTGTATTTGATTCGATTTTTTTCAAATTTAAAAAATATTAACAAACTTGAATTTCAAATGAAGTCAAAATGGGATCATTTTGGTGCAGATGAGGCGTTCTGCATTTGTTTGGACTTAATCTGATCTTAAAGCTGATCTAAACCCTCCTCCCCTTTTCAGCTAAGGAAGCTGCCATCTTAACCTCTGTTTGATCTACATCTGCCATGGTGCTGCAAATGTGATCAGATGTGACACTAGCCATTTGATGGTTTGACAGATTGGTTGAGAGCCCAAATAAATATGACACTAGCTAGCACTCATGGCATGTCAAGAATGTAACTGTTTTTTGAAACCATTAAATTGATGGGTGTAGTTCTGATTTTCCTCCCTTCATGACCAGGCCATTTTTTGCGAGATGACACTGCGTTATTTTAACTGATAATTACCGTATATATTCAAGTATAAGCCGGACTTTGACTGGGCCATTCTTTTTTTTTTTTTTTTTTTTTTTTTTTTTTTTTACAAAATATTTTTATTGAACTTTTCAATTACAGGTCATGCAGTACATCAAAACATTTCAGTGTATTGTAAGCATCCGAAATAAAGTATGAAAGAACAAGAGTCAACACATACCTAAAAATTAGAATGAAGGTATTAAAAACCTGACCAATCCTATAGTCTACAATGTCTAGTATAGAGTTTGGTTTCAGAAAAGAACATAGTTGAGGAAGTCTTTGGTATAAAGTGATAGGAGAGACTAAAGGAAAATGAGGGAGGAAAGGGGGGGAGAAGGGTAGGGATCAGGGAGGAGGAGAAAGAGCAAGGGAAGAGAGCCGCAGGAGCATTCAAGGGACAGAACTTAAACAGCAGCGGTTACATTATCGAGGTACCAAGTGGACCAGGGGGACCATAGTTGTCTAGTCTTGGGATGATTGTAAGTGTTATTTGCAATAATGCTTTCATAGGTAAAGTGAGTTTGAACTAGGTTGATCACGTCCATTTTAAGCGGAATGATATTTGTTTTCCAATTTCTAGTGAGTAGGAGTTTCGTGGCTAAGAGAATATGTGTGGTTACATGTCTGTGATCTGGAAGTAGATCATCAATAGAGAGGTTGAGAATGGCTAACTGTGGGGACAAGATTATAGGGAAATGTAAAATTTCCTGTAGTAAGGTTTGAATGTCAAGCCAGAGCTTTTGTATCAGGGGGCAAGACCATAGAATGTGTAGTAAAGTTCCTGGGTGGCCACAGTTTCTCCAGCAGTCAGGCGAAGTGGGTTTGTGGAATTTGGCTATTCTATGAGGGGTCATGTACCATCTCATAAGTGTTTTCTGCGTGAGTTCCCATAGTGAGGTGCAGGAAGTAGCTTTGTATACGGAGTTGAATGCGGACATCCATTGTTGGTCCGAGAATTGGAGTTTTAGATCCAATTCCCAGTCTACAAGGGGTTTAAATTTGCAAAATACTTGTTTTTCCTGTAGAGTGGAATAGATGATGGTTACTCCTTTAGAGGATAGGTTATTAGAGAAGAAATAGTCCCATAATTTGATGGGAAGGTTTCCTTCTAACGAGGGACATGCTGCGAGGCATTTTTGTAGTCTATGGTACGTCAAGAAATCTTTATTGGGAGCTCCATATTCAGTTTGTACTTGAAGAAAGGGTTTGTTGGAGATCATGGTGCGTAGTTCCTGAGTGGAGGATATCTGGGATGTAATCCAGTGAGGGATGTGCAGATCAGGGGTGAGGTGTTGTAGAACAGTAAGAGGAGTGAAAATTGGTTTGGTCGGAAGGTAAGACCAAGTGGCGTGATGGAGTAGTTTCCATGCCTTGATGGAGGCCTGAATAGGGGGTGAATAGTGGTGTAAGAATGGGGTGGGGGATACTGTCGAGCTAAGCAGCCAGTTAAGAAGATTCGGACCCGGTGTTTCCACATTTTCGATAGATCCCCATAATGTAGTGGGTGTAGGGAACATCCATTCTTTTAATTGAGATAGAATTGTCGCTAAGTAATAGTCTCGTATATCAGTGTATCCCATCCCTCCTCTAGTTCTGTGTTTGATAAGTTTAGCATGGTTACATCTAGATTTTTTCCCTTGCCATACGTATTGGCCTAAAATGGACTGTAGGGAAGCGAGGTATGAAGCTGAGAGTGGGATGGGCAATACTCTAAAAGTGTAAAGAAGTTTAGGCAGCAGCATCATTTTAAACGCCGCCAGGCGGCCGGCCCATGAGAATTCATATTTTGCAAGCTTGGATGATTCAGTAATTAGCATTTGTTTGACTTCAGTGTAGTTAAGTGAGAAGAGGCTTTTAGTGGATTTGGTCAGTGTGATTCCTAAATATGGGATACCTTTGTCTGCCCAGGGGTAGGGGTAAGTGTTGCGTAATATATTGTTCGTGATAGCATCCATACCCAAATCTAGAATGTATGACTTGTTTTCATTCACCTTGTAGTATGAAATAGTACTGAATCTCTGCAATAGGCGTTGTACCGAAGCCAGGGAGGAATGGGGGCTTGTGACCATCAAGATCACATCGTCTGCGAAGAGATTGATCTTGTGCTCTATTTCGCCTATTTTAAATCCAGAGATGGACTGGGCCTGACGTACATGTTCCGCCAGGGGTTCCATCACCAGGTTGAAAATGAAAGGGGAGAGCGGACATCCTTGGCGGGTACCGTTCGTAATGGAGAAAGGTTTGGAGAGCATTTCTGAGGTGTACACCTGTGCGGAGGGAGAGGAGTATAGGGCCATTATGGCCGAGAGGATTGGACCTTGGAAACCGAATTTGGCCAGGGTGGCTTGGAGATATTGCCAATGGACTCTGTCGAACGCCTTCTCTGCGTCCAAGGAAAGGAGCAGAGAAGGCGTGCGGCTTACCTCTGCTTTGTGGATAATGTTGACAATTCGCCGTGTGGCATCGGAGGCCTGTCTGCCCTTGGTGAAGCCTGATTGGTCATAATGGATCAATTGTGGCATAAATTCAAGCAGTCTGTTAGCTATTAATTTGGCGTAAATTTTCGTATCTAAGTTGAGTAATGAGATGGGTCTGAAGTTTTGGGCATGAGTCGGTTCCTTACCTGGCTTCGGTAATGTGACGACTAAAGCTTTGAGCATTTCAGGTGGGAGAGAGGAGGAAGAGGCAGCGTCATTGCAAACTGTAGTTAAGAATGGAGCGAGAGTTGAGCTGAACTTTTTATAGTAATTACTGGTAAGGCCATCAGGGCCGGGAGATTTATTTGATGGAAGGGTCCTAATTGTCGTTTCAATTTCCTGATCAGTGAACGGGGAGTTGAGTGTGGTCAATTGTTCCTGAGATAATTTTGGCAGGTTAATTTCCTGGAGGAAAGAATCAATGTCTTGGAGGGAAGGTTGGGTGACAGAGGGATCATCTTTTAAGTTGTATAGACTATTGTAGTAGTGACTAAAGGCATCAGCAATGCTTTGGGGGTCCTGCAGTTTCTGTTTGGTAGAGGGGTGGAATAGATGTGTAATTTTAGATTTGGCATAATGACCTTTGAGTCTATTTGCCATAAGTTTGCCTGCCTTATTGCCCGTGGAGTAGTGTTTTGCTTTAAAAAAATTGTGGGCTTTTTCATAGGATTGCAGGAGGTGGGATCTGAGTTCCAACCTGAGGGAGTCTAGTTTAGCTTTGGTTGTCAGGGTAGGAGAGGACTGGTTTAGGTGTTCGGTGGATTTGATTTCTGAGGTTAGTTGGTTTAGACGCTGTGATCTCTTTCTCCTCTCTCTAGCACTGAGTTGTATAAGGATTCCCCTTATGAATGCTTTGTGGGCATTCCAAAGAACAGTATTATCTTGTACAGAACCAACATTATTTTTAAAAAACTCAACTAAGCATTCTTTAATGTAGGAGGAGTGGACCGTAGAGGCGATGATTGCTGCGTCGGCTCTCCAGAGCCTCGTTCGGGAATGTGCTGGGGAATCTTCTAAGGTAATGGTGACTGGCGCGTGGTCTGACCACGTGATGGTGTCCAAGGTTGAGGAGGAGATATTTGGCAAAGTCCATTTATCCACAAGGAAGTAATCGATGCGGGTGTAGGAGTTATGGGGGGGGGAGAAGAATGAGTAGTCTCTCTCAGTGGGGTGGTGACATCTCCAGACGTCGAACAAGTCCTGAGATCTGATGAAGGATCCCATAGGGGAAGTCAACCTTTTTGAGCCTGAGGACGAGTCAATGGAGCAGTCTGGCACTATATTGAAATCGCCACAAATGATAAGCTGGCCTTTTTTAAATTTGTTGATCAGTTTCATAAGGTTGGAAAGGAAGTGGATCTGCCGTTTATTTGGAGCATAGAGGTTTACAATAGTATATCTGATGTTGTTTAAATCACAATCAATGGCCAGGTATCTGCCTTCCGTGTCGTAGAGGGTATCATGAAGAGTGAAGGAGCAGGTGTTTTTGATGGCTGTCATAACTCCACCTTTTTTACCAGGGCCAGAAGCCTTAAAGATATGGGTGAACTGTTTGTGGGAGCAATTGGGTTCAGCAGCATTTTTGAAGTGCGTTTCTTGGACGCAGAGGACATCACAGTGGGAGTCACGAGCTGTGCGCCACAGGGAGGTTCTCTTGGCTGGGTGATTTAATCCTTTCACGTTAAGTGACAGGAACTTTGGCATTGTGTAGAGAAGGTGCTAAGGTGCAGGAAGAAAAAGGAAGTACTCACTGTTACTGGTGTAGCCGGATGGAGAGTGGGTGCGATTCAGGTCCTGGTATTGAGCTGTGAGTTGACGGTGTAAGCCCAGCTATTGGGGATCCTGTGCTCTCTGGAGTTAGGTATGAGGGAGAGAAAGGTGGTTAGAAGGTACAAGCAAATAGCACGGTAGGTTGGGGAGGGGGTAGGTGGGGACCAGCAGTGTGACAGACAACTGCCAATCAAAATCTGGGGATAAGTCCGTGGACTAGCTGCAACGAGCAGGCACCGAGCGGATTGCAGTGACACAATTGCATTGGATCAGCACTAACCTAATTTTCATTTGGTGAAGTTAGAGCGTTGTTGGTGGTTATTGTACATCGGAGGGTTGGAAGTGGAGGTCTGCGGATCAGTGGAGTCGTTCCCAGGGATGATGCCCCAGGATCTGAGCATTTGTATGCCTTCTTCCACTGTGTGGATGTTGTGGCGGGCGCCATTCCTGGTTATTATCAATTTGGTTGGAAAGCCCCATTGGTATGGGATTTTGTGGTTGTTGAGAGGTTTTGTGATGGTCTGGAGTTGTCTTCTTTGCTGTCGAGTGTACTGCGATACGTCAGCAAATAGTTGTAATTGAGCATAAGGAGGTGGAAGTTGGCCCAGGCGTCTGGATTGGGCTAGTAGCATGTCTTTGGTATGGAAGAAGTGAATCCTCATCAGGGTGTCGCGGGGTATCTCAGGGGACAGATGTGGAGGTTTCGGTAGGCGGTGGATGCGGTCGACTATAGTTTCAACCTGCGGCAGATCTGGTAAGATCGTGGAGATGAGCTGTCTGGCATACGTGTTTAAGTCTGAGGGGAGGACCGATTCGGGAATGCCTCTTATTTTAACATTGTTTCGTCTCGAGCGGTCCTCGAGATCCGCCATTTTGGCCCTCATCCACTGTTGTTCGTCACGTGTATGTTCATGAGCACCCACCAGGTCATTCACTGTTTCAGTCATGGCTCCCATCTGGGACTCAACTCTGCCTAGTTTGCGGCTTGTGTGTGTCAGTTCAGTTTTAAATGCAGTGATCATGGAGGAAATGTCACTTTGGAGAGAGCTGTGGAGTGATATCAGCATCTCCTTTAACATGGTGTCTATGATGGGCTGATTAGATGTGGGGAATGCTGCTATGGGAGAGGCAGTTGGCGTCTGGGAGAGGAGTAGGTCTAGTGTAGGCCTTACCTCAGGTTGCAGGTCAGTGTTCTCAAATCGCATCCGCGATTTAGCAGGGCTGTTTGTGGAGGATGATGCTCCAGATGAAGGTGGGGATATGACATGGTCTCCCTGAGGCAGTGTGGAGGCTTCGTCTGCAGCCGGGAGATCTGTGTATGACAGATCTGTGTGCAGCGGTCCTGTGTGATGTGAGGTGCTGCGGGCGCCATCTTGGATTCTTCCCCCCTGAGGTGAGGGGAAGAAATCATCTATTCTTTTCGGCTGTTTAAGTTCCTTACGCTTCCTAGTACCTCCGGTCTGGTTCCCCCGGGAATGGGGGTCTGCTGGAAGCATTTTGGGGCTCGGATTAGCGCTGTGTAGGTCCGTAGGTATCCGCTCGGTGCAGGAGCTGAGGATCTAAGCTAGCTTAGAGGATCCATAAGCTACCATTCCGCTCGGCGGTGTGAAAGAGGCCTAATATTGCCCTGTATTTGACTCCATCCATCTTCCCATCAACTCGACCAGCTTCCCTGTCCCCGCTGAAGAAAATCATCCCCACAACATGATGCTGCCACCACCATATTTCATGGTGGGGATGGTGTGTTCAGGGTGATGCACAGAGTTAGTTTTCCACCACACATAGCGTTTTGCTTTTAGGTCAAAAAGTACAATTTTGGTCTTATCTGACCAGAGCACCTTCTTCCACATGTTTGCTGTGTCACCCAAATGGCTTTTCGCAAACTGCAAATGGGACTTCTTATGGCTTTCTTTCAACAATGGCTTTCTTCTTGCCACTTTTCAATAAAGGCCAGATTTGTGGAGGGAACGACTAATAGCTGTCCTGTGGACAGATTCTCCCACCTGAGCTGTGGATCTCTGCAGCTCCTCCAGAGTTACCATGGAGCTCTTGGCTGCTTCTCTGATTAATGCTCTCTTTGCCCCGCCTGTCAGTTTAGGTGGGCGGCCATGTCTTGGTAGGTTTGCAGTTGGGCCATACTCTTTCCATTTTCGGATGATGGATTGAACAGTGCCCCATGAGATGTTTAAAGCTTTTTTTTTATAATTGAACCCTGCTTTAAACTTCCGTGCAACTTTATCCCTGACCTGTCTTGTGTGTTCCTTGGCTTTCCTGATGCTGTTTGTTCACTAAGGTTCTCTAAAAAAAACTCTGAGGGCTTCACAGAACAGCTGTATTCACCACTTTGTGTTGGTCTATCACATAAAATCCCAATAAAATACATTTATGTTTTTGGTTGTAACCTGACAAAATGTGGAAAATTTCAAGGGGTATCAATACTTTTTCAAGGCACTGTCGTTTTTATTTTATTTTTACTAGTAATGGCGGCGATCAGGGACTTATAATGGGACTGTGATATTTCAGTGCACAGTCAGAGAATAATTGACACGTTTGACACTTTTTGGGGACCAGTGACACTAATACAATGATTGGTGCTGAAATATGCACTGTCACTGTACTAATGACACTGGCTGGGAAGGGGTTAACATCAGGGTGCGTTTTGTGTGTTCAGGGTGATGCGCAGAGTTAGTTTTCCACCACACATAGCGTTTTGCTTTTAGGTCAAAAAGTACAATTTTGGTCTTATCTGACCAGAGCACCTTCTTCCACATGTTTGCTGTGTCACCCAAATGGCTTTTCGCAAACTGCAAATGGGACTTCTTATGGCTTTCTTTCAACAATGGCTTTCTTCTTGCCACTCTTCAATAAAGGCCAGATTTGTGGAGGGAATGACTAATAGGTGTCCTGTGGACAGATTCTCCCACCTGAGCTGTGGATCTCTGCAGCTCCTCCAGAGTTACCATGGAGCTCTTGGCTGCTTCTCTGATTAATGCTCTCTTTGCCCCGCCTGTCAGTTTAGGTGGGCGGCCATGTCTTGGTAGGTTTGCAGTTGGGCCATACTCTTTCCATTTTCAGATGATGGATTGAACAGTGCCCCATGAGATGTTTAAAGCTTTTTTTTTTATAATTGAACCCTGCTTTAAACTTCCGTGCAACTTTATCCCTGACCTGTCTTGTGTGTTCCTTGGCTTTCCTGATGCTGTTTGTTCACTAAGGTTCTCTAAAAAAAACTCTGAGGGCTTCACAGAACAGCTGTATTCACCACTTTGTGCTGGTCTATCACATAAAATCCCAATAAAATACATTTATGTTTTTGGTTGTAACCTGACAAAATGTGGAAAATTTCAAGGGGTATCAATACTTTTTCAAGGCACTGTCGTTTTTATTTTATTTTTACTAGTAATGGCGGCGATCAGGGACTTATAATGGGACTGTGATATTTCAGTGCACAGTCAGAGAATAATTGACACGTTTGACACTTTTTGGGGACCAGTGACACTAATACAATGATTGGTGCTGAAATATGCACTGTCACTGTACTAATGACACTGGCTGGGAATGGGTTAACATCAGGGTGCGTTTTGATTCATTTTTTATGCTTTTCCGGATGCATTCCAGATGCTTTTTTTCTTCTTTTTTCCTGTTTTTTTTATCTCTCTGTACTGGGGTCCAGTGTATTTCTGATGCATTTTTGATGAATTTTTGATGCTTTTTACTGTGTTCCAGTACAGTTCTGTGCAGGTAAAAAGCAGCATGTTGTACTTTCTGGATCTGAAACACACTGGAATGTGCTGCATTGGTGTGAACTTTATCATTGTAACCAATATAACCTATTTTTCATGCATTTTTGATGCAGAAAAAAAAAGCATGTGGTGTGAATGGACCCTAAAGTGAAGATTCACCTTGCTAAGTAAGCAGTTCATATTCCTATTGTGACTCAACCCCACTGACTCTTTTACTCTGAATGCAAGAGAATTTAGCAATGTTTTCATATACTTTACTCTCCTTTTTGGCATCATGTGCATTTTTCATATACATTTGTTTCTGTACTATAAGTCTTTCTTTTGTTTCAAGATGTTTTGAACCAAGTAACTTTAGAAAATTCTAAATGAAGAAGAGAAAATATGAGGTGAAATAAAACCCTAGTATTTATATGATACATTTGGGATGTTGTAATATAAAATTACGTATAGCAAAAATAAATATTGAACGGCTACCATTACAGAAGTGTAAATGCTATAAAATACCATTAAATATGGGTCATTAAAATACAACTTCTATCAAACAAGATATTTTCTTTAGAAACACAAAAAGTATTTTGCCCGTAGTTAAACACTGTCGATTTTACCATTACTGCCAACTCCATTTAGCTTCAGGCAATGCAGAAAATAAATAAATTAAACATTCAGCTAATACTTTATTTTTCTGAAAATGATATTTAAGATTTAACCAACAGAGACATGATATTTACAGAGTTCTGTAAAGTGGTCTGTTGTATATGTATCTTTAGCCAGACTATGCGCTTGGAACACTGAACTTTTAAAACATACTGGTGTTTCATAAATTCTTTGTTTATCATTTGCCAATCATTTCTGACTTTTTTTCTATAATTTTAAAATCTTTGTCTTATAGCAAAGTATTTACTAAAAAGAATCAGTCACAAAATATTATAATTTTATTGGTAGGTTCAAGAATTATGATGATTTAGCATGGTAGTTATTGGTACTGAAAACAAATGTGACAGTTAGGATTTGCAGAGAAGTCAGGCACATCTTTCAATTGGTAATTTTTTTTTTACATTTAAATGGCTATTCGATGCAGGGAGCACCACAGTGTTTTTTTTTTATTTTTCGTTTTTTTTTTCAGAGAAAGTTTTATTTTTTCTAGAAAATGCATGGCTATGTTCCAATTTAGATGAACATATGGGGGTTATTTACGAAAGGCGAATCCACGTTGCACTACAAGTGCAAACTACAAGTGCAAAGTGCACTTGAAATTGCACTGAAAGTGCACTTGGAAGTACAGTCGCTGTAAATCTGAGGGGTAGATCTGAAATGAGAGGAAGCTCTGCCGATTTTATTATCCAATCATGTGCAAGCTAAAATGCTGTTTTTTATTTTCCTTGCATGTCCCCCTCAGATCTACAGCGACTGCACTTCCAAATGCACTTTGCACTTGTAGTTTGCACTTGTAGTGCAAAGTGGATTTGCCTTTAGCAAATAACCCCCATAGTTTTTCTTTAGAGATATACTTCCAATTGCCATACCAGTATCCCCTGATAACCCCCTCACCCCCAGCAAGTTCTACTTACTTACCCATGCTCCGTTGCTATTACTGAACTGATAGGGGTTTATTTACTGAAATTAAATTTACTGTGCACTTTTGAAAGTGCAGTTGCTCTGGAGCTTAGTAAATGAGAGAGAGTTCTGCTGGCTTTTATCATCCAATCATGTGCAAGTAAACATGCTGTTCTTTTATTTTCCTCATATATGATTGGTTGTTCTTTGTAAAGTGAAGCTTTACCTCATGTACTAAGCTCTGGAGCAACTGCACTTGCAGAGTACAACTGCAATTTCAAAAGTGCACAGTCTATTTGCCTTTAGTAAATCAACCCCACTGTGTCCCTGTAAGATTTCTGCTTACTTCCTGTTCTGGTGACAAGTTCTTAAAGAGGAAGTAAACCCTGGTGGGTTTTATTTCCCTGCAAAGGTAAAGCATAATGGGCTACTATGCATGTAACCTGAAACCGAAACCTGCAATGTCACTGCTGTCACCACTAGCAGCAAACTTCCATCTTCACCCCTCTTCCTTCTGGGGCCGCAAACTCCGGCTCTGTGACTGGAAGCAACTCGCGTGACATAACTCCCACACATTGTGCGCGGGAGCCGCCAGTCATGGTATGACCCCTATTATAAATGGCACAATGTGCCCTTTCTAAAGTGCGCATGCGCTGTAGACATCATGTAGTCATCAGCGCTCGGCTTTTTTGCAAATATCTCCTAAACCGTGGAGGTTTAGGAGATAGGTAAGTGGTGTACAACCACTTTAACAAGGTTTGCTGGGAAACAAAACACGAACATTGCAAGGAATTAAACAAAACTGATTGCAGATACTTAGCTTTCTCCTTTTTGAAAATATTGGAATTGACTTACTAAAGGCAAATAGACTGTGCACTTTTTCTGCACAGGCTTGAACACGGGGGTGGTCATGTTTCCCTATTTTCAGCTATCCGCACAGGCTGTAATTGGTGAATGAAAAAGCACAGAGAGGAGAAGGAGACTCAAAACTAGTACTGGTGTCCATAGCTCCCAACTGTCCCTGATTTGGATGGACTGTCCTTGATTTGAAATTAAGTCCCTCTTTCCTCCTTATTTGTCCCTCATTGTGGTCTGATCTGTATAGTGGTATATAAAATGCACTATTTATCTTTCAAAAAGTGTTTCACAATGCTAAACATTTCATCCAAATTCTAAATTGCTGCATTTGTAAATTTCAAAAAAAGCCAATATAAATGAATAGCAGTGGTTAAAAAAAAAGCACTTACGGGTTTAACTAATCTTGTTTTTGTTTAATTCTCCTTCAAGGGAGCGTGGCAGGGTGTGTGTCCTATGCTTATGTACCATATTTATCGGCGTATAACACACACCGGCGTATAACACGCACTCCAAGTTTAGTAGGGCATTTTAAGGAAAAAAAGTTTTAGGAGGGAAGTTTAGGGAAAAAAAAAATTACATTTAAGCGTCATTTGCAGCCTGCCCAGCGTCATTTGAAGCTTGCCCAGCGTCATTTGCAGCCTTGCCCAGTGTCATTGCAGCTTGCCCAGTGTCATTGTAGTTTGCCCAGTGTCATTGTAGCTTGCCCAGTGTCATTGTAGCTTGCCCAGCGTCATTGCAGCCTTGCCCAGCGTCATTTGCAGCCTTGCCCAGTGTCATTGTAGCTTGCCCAGTGTCATTGTAGCTTGCCCAGCGTCATTGCAGCCTTGCCCAGCATAATTTGCAGCCTTGCCCAGTGTCATTG
Source organism: Lithobates sylvaticus (assembly GCA_028564925.1). Classification (NCBI taxonomy): domain Eukaryota; kingdom Metazoa; phylum Chordata; class Amphibia; order Anura; family Ranidae; genus Lithobates; species Lithobates sylvaticus. The sequence goes on along the minus strand of CM053027.1, from coordinate 158,493,399 downwards.
CAGCTTTCCCAGTGTCATTGTAGCTTGCCCAGTGTCATTGTAGCTTGCCAGCGTCATTTGCAGAGACGATCTGTCGCGTGCGCCGCCGAAAAAGACCGAAGCGCGGCCGAAAAAGACCGAACCGCCCCCGGAACAGGCCGAGCGGAGCTGAACAGTCGGTCCTGCCTCCCTGCTGTTTCCGGAGCGAGCGCAGGGAGGCGGGACTACGAGCAGAGCCGAACAGTCTGCTCGGTCTGTTCCGACGCCGCTTCGGTTTTTTTCGGCCGCGATTCGGTCTTTTTCGGCAGCGCTCGCTATTTTTCGGCGGGGCTTGCCATTTTTGACGCTTTTTTTGGGGGTATCGGCGTATAACACGCACCCACGACTTTCCCCCGATTTTAAGGGGGGAAAAGTGCGTGTTATATGCCGATAAATATGGTACTTTTGATAATAGGTGTCCCTCATTCCCATCTCAAAAAAGTTGGAAGGTATGCTGGTGTCTGTCATAGCCACCTTGCTGACGTTGGTGGCCAGTGGTATCTGTGCAGTCAGAGACAAGGTTTATTAACACTTTTATGGCAAGTGGAATTAAAAAAAAATTGGAAAGAACTACATTTTGCTGTGAGCCCAGGTCATCCTGGAACCATCCCAGCCTGTGATTGGACAGTAAAAAGAGAGGCAGCACAGTGATTAGCTCATGTCTCTGTCTGTCTGCTTTCTCTTCCAGTCAGCATACATATTGTCATGGCTTTTTGCACTGCTGCTTTATTTCACCCTCAGCTCTGCTATGAAGGCAATATGAGAGGCTAATTCCAGGTCATATTCAGTTACTTACACAGCTTGCATTTAAAATATACATTTAAAGGATACGTTCACCTTTTTACAAAAAATAATCAATCCACATTTTTTTGCAAGCAAAAAAAATGTGCATTTATTATTTTTTGTTGTAGGAGCCTGTAAAGCTTTGGACCAGCGATCAGCAGGTCGCTAATGCCATGCAGGACTCCTGCAAACCTGTCAGTGTATATTATTGCTCGTACCTCGCACGGGCAAGCAGACACACAGGGAGAATCAATGAACTACCACAGCACATGATAGTTCATTGAGAACTACAAGCCGACAGCTGCAAAGGCTGATGAGACTTGTAGTTTTGCATTCACAGATCACTAAAATTTGACAGTTAGGGAGGGAGAAGATCCCCACTAGATGTCAGAGCGGGGGACCGGGGGGGGGGTAGTGGGGGCTGGTCCTTTCATAAAATGTTACCTTACACCCTGAATATATATAACATGTTATGGGAGGTGAACTTATCCTTTAAAAATGTAATCATTATTTACTGAGGTGCATTATTCTGCATATTTTATATCTGCCTGGAGTTCACCTTTACAAATATAAGAATACTGTCTCCAGTCAAGTAAAGCGTGTGCCACATCCTCCTTTCATTGAAGAACAAATAGGTCTATTAGCATTTACTTCCTCCACTAATCCTAAGCAGTACACACCTGATATTCCCAAAGAGCCTTCCACTGTACATATCCATTATTAGCGGTAACATGTCGTTTTCATACCATATGTGTTTTTTTTTTTCACCCACTTGTACAGATTTAGGTGTCCACTAAGAAAGTCAGGCAGTGTACAGATAACAAATGATCAATATTGTGAGCTGTGGAGTAAAAAATAAACCCAAAATTTCATGCTGGCTACAAAATTATTTCCTGTTTTTATATGTATATAATGCCACAGCAAGAATCACCACTATAAATGGCACAAGCTATTTATGGTCATTCAGAGGCAAATTAAACTCTTAAAAAAAGTATCCAGAAAAGGCATTTTGAATTAAATAGCATGCACTGTGCAATCTACATTCAAATGTTAACATACACCCTGACCCAAGTCAACAGTGTAGCTCCAATGGATAACTAATCATAAACATAAGGGGTAAAAAAAAAATGATAAATAAATTAAATTATGAAGCCATCCTGGCTATAATAAATTAATAAAGTCACTGTGTCCATCCAGCCAATGCACCTATGACAAAATTTCTAGAAAAGGGGAGGGGGGGTGGGAGTCCCGGTCCTGTCTTGAGGGGGTCTGTGAGTAACGGCCGGACTTCCTCTTTATATTAGCTCCGGATTTGTGGGCTTCAGCAGCCCGCTGATTTTAACCAATCCACCGCCTGTTGCTGTGCAGGTACGGATGCAGTAACCAATAACAACCTGTTAGTGATAACAAATGGGAAAACACCATCTCCCCTTTGAGCTTTCCCATGTTGGTCCTGCATAGTGCATGAACCTTTCATTCTGTGTGAATGGGGTAAAAAAAAAATGATGTTTTTAGGTTGGTTGAATTTTTTTTCTGTGATTTAAACAGAATGCATGTACATGCATATGCTACAAGATTTATTTTTCATAAATATACCCATTGGTGTTAAAATAACTTTTTTGAATAAAAATGCAGCCCTCAATAGTGCTGCGACAGGTTTGACTATCAAGGCATTGGTGATGTGATCTTTGCTAAAGTGGAATAATAAAGTTCAGCAGGGACATATATACAGGGGTCGCAGAGGTCACCATTGTGACCCAGCCTCATGCCCCATGCAGCCCCCCTATACGCCTGGATAGTAGGGCGGTGGGCGCAGCGGCATGTAGAAGAACCCATCCCTCCATGTAGTCGCTGAATGCTTGCTTCGCCTCCTCTTCTGCCTGCAGGCATTCAACAGCTGCAGGAGGTAAATGGAGGGCATTGGCGCCTCCACATCCTGCTCCTGCCACCTCCTGTTCTGGGCTCCTGTGACCTTCCCTAGCCCCCCCTTGCACCCCCCCCCCACAGCGTTGCTAGGTTTCCACTTCCCACTTGCTGCGGGTGATACTGGAAGGATGGAGGGCGGAGAAGGAGCCAGTAAATGTGTAATTTCCTTGTCTTAATGAATAGAGTCAGTGATTGGTACCGATCACTGACTATGTTTTTTGTTTTGTTTTGTTTTATTCATTCATAGCTGGGGCATAGTAAACTGTGTTTACTATGTCTCAGTTTATGAATGAACTAGAAGCTCTATACAGAGCTATTCCTGACTGGTTAACAGTGGTGCCTCAGTGTCTCCAAACCTAATGTGCAATGAATACATACCTTTCAACAGTCTTCTGGGTCCTTGTTCTTCTCCACTGAAGACAGTAAGTGGTCCATACTCTGTGAGCCAAGGCCAGCATGATGATTAACCCCTAGAACCCGTTACCCTTGGGTAGTGGATTAGATGAAATTGGGTTTCAATAAAACCAGAAGATCAGAAAGTGGTAAGACGGTAATGAATATCCCTAGAGAGGAGGTAGGTATTGAGTTTCTTTTTTATTTTAAGGAACACATAAATAGATTAGATAGTTTATATCTGACTTCAATTCAGCGTTAATCTGGCTAAAATAATCTCAACAATTTAATAGGTATTCTCTTTCTGTAGAATTTTTTTTCATGAATAGGAGTTTGAAAAAAACAAAACATCCATCCCTGGTTCTAGTACATATTTCTCTCATTATTCACAATGCACATTTTACTTAGCGATCTCATCTGTTGTTTCTATTTTTGCTCATTGTACACTCTGTAGGTTCTTTTCACCTACATTTCATTAGCCTATTGATTTTTCAGTAGAAATCAATGCATTATTTTAATCCCAGTCACCATAATGCACAAGGCATGATTGAAGGATCAGGAATCTCAGAAAGATGTAATTTTCTTTTGTTTTATTTTCAGCTTCATCATCTACCCAGGAAGGTGAAAAAGATATCTTTGGAAAGTATGAGAATATGTGGACATAACCGACACTGGGATTTAAACAGTCCAGCAATCAACATGCAATCACTGTGAAGAAGTGTACCTTGTGTCTAAAAGGTCATAGGTTAAACCCGTTAGACTAATTTTGCCTAGTAACTGCAGGTCAAATATCTTTCATTGCATTCTTGTCATGAACAGATCTGCTGCTCAGATTCTATTTGTGTTACTTTTCAGTGATATATAATCTAAAGCTTTATAGCAAAAACATTACCTAGCACATTAAATCTTTGTATGTCCAGTCACGGACTAAAATAAATATGTCTTACACCACCTATTACGCAGTTTCAATAGCTGATTTTTTGTCTACATAAAAATTCTTCTTCTCTGCAAATATTGTTTTTTATGAATAATATGAAAAATATTAAAATGCTGGATGTTATTACAAACAAAGTGCGTTTTTTATGTGGGGCATGTGAATTTATCTCTTTTTAATTTAATAAACCTATTTCTGATATACTGCACCATGAGGTCTATCTCTTTACATTTTCATGGGATGGATTAATCTACGGTGGTCATTGCTGGAGTATCTGGAGAAGGATAGCTGAGACCGGAGCTGTTACATCTATGTTCCTGTGTGCTGGCCCTGATTGAGATGCATGGAGATTATTATTATTATTATTATACAGGATTTATATAGCGCCAACAGTTTGCGCAGCGCTTAACAAAATAAAGGCAGACATTACAATTACATTACAATTTTGTACAAGAGGAATCAGAGGGCCCTGCTCATTAGAGCTTACAATCTAAAAAGGAAGGGTCAATTGACACAAGAGGTAATAGCTGTGGGGAATGAGCTGATGGAGGAAGTAAAACAGTGTTAGTTAGAAGTAATATAGGCTTCTTTAAAGAGAAGGGTTTTCAGGGATCGTCTAAAGATGGATAGATTAGGGGACAGTCGGACAGATTGGGGTAGGGAGTTCCAAAGGATGGGAGAAGCTCTGGAGAAATCCTGGAGGCGAGCATGGGAGGAGGTGACAAGGGAGCTAGAGAGCAGGAGGTCTTGGGAGGACCGAAGAGAGCGGCTTGGTTGGTATTTTGGGATTAGGTTAGTGATGTAGCTGGGGGCAGAGTTATGGATGGCTTTGTAAATTATTGTTAGTACTTTGAATTTTATTCATTGGGTGAGTGGAAGCCAGAGCAGGGATTGGCAGAAAGGGGTGGAGGACACTGAATGGTTGGTAAGGTGGATGAGTCTTGCAGCAGCATTCATTATGGACGGAAGGGGGGATAGTCTATGTAAAGGTAATCCAATGAGGAGTGAGTTGCAGTAGTCGAGGCGAGAGATGACCAGGGAGTGAATTAGAAGCTTGGTGGTGTCATTAGTTAAAAAGGGGCGTATTCTGGAAATGTTGCGGAGGCTAAGGCGGCATGATTTGGACAGGGATTGTATGTGGGTCTGAAAGGACAGTTCAGAGTCTAGGGTTACCCCTAGCACCCTGGTATGTTGGGACGAGCTGATAGATGTGCCGTTGATCTTGACTGAGAAGTCAGGGGAAGGGCATGTGGGGGAGGAAATATTAAGAGCTCAGTTTTAGATTCAGTTTGAGGAAGTGGTTTGACATCCAGGCTGATATGTCTGTTAGTAAATCAGTGATGCGTGAGGAGATTGATGGGGTGATCTGAGGGGGCAGAGAGATAGATTTGGGTGTCATCAGCATATAAATGGTAGTGGAAGACATCTGAGGCTATCAGCTGACCCAGGGAGGACGTGTAGATTGAGAATAGTAGAGGTCCAAGGACAGAACCTTGGGGGACCCCAACAGTAAGAGGAGTTGGAGAGGAGGAAGTGGAGTTGTAAGTGACACTGAAGGTGCGATGAGATAGAGATTGAAGAGCTTCCCCTGTTATCCAATGCTTATGTGACCTTTGTGAGGAGGGTCTACTATGGACGGTAGGCGGCTGTGTTATTGGGTGCCAGTGATGGTTTCCTCCTCTTTCACCTTCTGCTAACCACCTTTGATGTGAAGTGTGCTGAACACCGTCTTTGGATTTATTTCTTATGGACTATGAATATTTTTTTTTATTGTTATTTCATCAATATTGTGCTAGCTGCTGTTTATCTAATTACATCATCTTAGCTGTGGGTATAAGCACAGCAGATCTTTACATTTTATGATAGTGTTAACTCTTTTTTGAAGTGAACTTGAAAAAGGCCTGAACTCTGGAGGCTGTGCACCAAAAAAGCAAGAAAAGGGCAAAGGTCTAGTTACCAGCATTGCTATTGGTCTCCTTGCAGCTGGTATTTTCCCCATTAATGAGTTGCCATGCCTTGTTCTGCAAGATGTATTTGTGTGGAGCTGGCCATGTTCGTAGAGGAAGGACTTTGCTTCTTCATGTCAGTTCTGCCTCTCCAGATGAATGGTGATCTGATGACAGGTGAGGGAGTATTTGAATGGCAGCAGGAGAGGTGTAGAAAGCAAAGATCCAACGCAACCAAAGCAACGATAGTGACATGAACTACCTAGTCTACCAGTCAGAGGAAGCAGTGCCTCTCACACTGCAGATTTAAAAGGCTGTAGGTCAAAGAGTACCTAGCCACACACACATGCCAGGAAGTACACTACCATTTATCAGGAGGAATTAAAAACAAAAGGTACTTTGTACGAGGTACTGCTTATGCCGCATACACACGAAGGGACTATCCCGCGGGATTGTCCGCTGGACTCGAGTCCACCGGACAATCCCCTCGTGTGTGGGTGCCGGCAGACTTTTTGGCGCCAAAAGTCCGGCGGAATAGGTTTTAAGTTTTGTTTTAAAATTGTCCGCTGGACTTGGCAGTCCTTGGCAGTCCGGGGGACAATCCCGCCGTTAGTAGGCTAGTCCGCCGGACTTTTGAAATGAGCGGACTTTCCGATCATCGGAAAGTCCGTTCATTTAGCACGTGACTTCAGGTAGACGGAGCTAGCGAAGGCAGTGAATGCCGCCACGCTAGCTCCGTCACCTGGCATGGATTTAAAGGGAATCCCCACGCCGAAAAACGGCGTGGGGGTCCCCCCCAAATCCATCTCAGGCCCTTATCCGAGCACGCAGCCTGGCAGGCCAGGAAAGTGGTGGGGAGGAGCGAGCGCCCCCCCTCCTGAGCCATACCAGGCCACGTGCCCTCAACATGGGGCGTGCCCCCCCCCCCCCCCACCCCAAAGCACCTTGTCCCCATGTTTATGAGGACAAGGGCCTCTTCCCGACAACCCTGGCCATTGGTTGTCGGGGTCTGCGGGCGGGGGGCTTATCAGATTCCAGGAGCCCCCTTTAATACGATGTACCCCTACCCATTCACCTAAGGTGTAAAGTGTAAATAAAAAAAACACACATTTTGTAAAAAATATTTTATTGCACTGCTCCGGGGGTCTTCTTCCGTCTTGGGGGGTCTTCTCGCCGGACTCCTCCGCCATTTACCTAGCTCTTTTACCGAGCAGAGGAGGCCAGCTACCTTCTTCATCGTCGACACCGTCGTCTGGGGGTCTCGATCCGCCTTCGGGGGTCTTCCGGGGTCTCTTCTGTTCTTGCCGCGGTCATCGTTTTCCGCGCCGCCGGCACCAGCTTCTTCTTCTTCTTCTTCCGATGTTGACCCGTCGCTGTCTCTGGCCGGAATGCCAGAGCCGCGCTGTGCTGGGACTTATATAGGGACAAGGGGACAGGGTCACATGCTCATGTCACATGGTGACCCCGCCCCCTTGTGATGTCACAGTCCTGGAGGATGCTCGGTAAAAGAGCTAGGTAAATGGCGGAGGAGTCCGGCGAGAAGACCCCCCAAGACGGAAGAAGACCCCCGGAGCAGTGCAATAAAATATTTTTTACAAAATGTGTGTTTTTTTTATTTACACTTTACACCTTAGGTGAATGGGTAGGGGTACATCGTACCCCATACTCATTCGCATAGGGTGGGGGGCCGGGATCTGGGGGCCCCCTTATTAAAGGGGGCTCCTGGATTCCGATAAGCCCCCGCCCGCAGACCCCGACAACCAATGGCCAGGGTTGTCCTCATCAACATGGGGACAAGGTGCTTTGGGGTGGGGGGGCCGCACCTTTCCCCAGGGCACCCCCCATGTTGAGGGCACGCGGCCTGGTATGGCTCAGGAGGGGGGGGCGCTCGCTCGTCCCCACCCCTTTCCTGGCCTGCCGGGCTGCGTGCTCGGATAAGGGTCTGAGATGGATTTTTCGGCGTGGGGATTCCCTTTAAATCCATGCCAGGTGACGGGGCTAGCGCCGCGGCATTCACTGCCTTCGCTAGCCCCGTCTACCTGCAGTTACGTTCTAAATGAACGGACTGCTCCGTGTGTGGGCAAGTCCGTTCATTTTCAAAAGTCCCGCGGACTTTTTCCCACGGATTGTCCGCCGGAGAAGTCCGTGCGTGTGTGGACAAGTCACACGCTCGGAAGTCTGGGCGTGTGTGGGGAAGTCCCCCCTCGGAAAGTCCGGTGGACAATCCGCCGGACTAGGTCCGGCGGACAAAGTCCGAACGTGTGTACTCGGCATTAGGCATACTTTTGATGTTCCCTTTAACATAGAAAATCTTATATTTTTTTAGTTCTGGCCCATTTTAAAGCCCAACTCCAATCAAAATGTTTTATTTCACTTTGAAATTAGTGTGAAAGAGTAAGAGCATCTGTCTTTTTTTTTTTTCTTATTGCTGTCTGTCAGGAAAGGTACTGATGAGAAATCTCTCTCATGTAGACACAAAAACACATTTTGGGGATGTGGAGAAAGTTCTGAATTTCTGATTTTTTATTTTATTTTATTGTTGTGCTACACCCCCTATCTTGAATGGGCATCACACACAGAAATGTATAAACCTGACAAAAATAGTACTATTCCAATCGATAGAATCTTTAAAGCGTAACTCCACTTTTGTTGAGAATTTTTTTTTCCCTCTGGGTGATCTATGTACATTGCAAGGATTATAAAAAACTTTGTTGCAGATTCCTACCTTTTGTTATTCTGAAGTAATCCATGTGTGTTTGTCTGTGCCTCTGTACTGAGTGGGTCTAATGGGAGTGGTTTCATAATTAACTGTCAGGTGTGCAGCTGCAGGGCACTAATGAGGAAATCGGCTGGGCCTGCACCCCTTTAGATGTGCTATTTTTTCTCCCGCGAAAGAGGAGTTACCCTTTAACATTAAGCTTTGATTTCAGCTGGATAAATACCCAGTGATAAAATGATTGTGTGCCCAATTGAAATAAACACACACATATATATATATATAAAGTTGTATGTGGTGGTAATGCAATCTAAAAATGCATGTTTCTGCAATGTGTTGCAGCACCCCTGCACTGTGTGTGGTGTTTTGTAGAGCTATTCATTGTGAATGGAACTCCAATACACTGTACATTTAATATCATATTGAATGGGCTGACTTTATCACTACTCATGTGAATGCATGCCATAAAATGCATTAAGGCACCACAATGGAATGATTAAGTGCTAATCAGCTCTCAAATATTTACCTTTCATGGGTTGACATCCCCTGAGGTTGAATAGCGGTATTTTACCGCACTTTAATAAAAGGACACCTAGATGTGCTATTTTTTCTCCCGCGAAAGAGGAGTTACCCTTTAACATTAAGCTTTGATTTCAGCTGGATAAATACCCAGTGATAAAATGATTGTGTGCCTGAACTTCAGAGGCATAACTAGAATTTTTAGAATCCCAGTGCAAGAAACCATGCGGGCCCTTCCGACTGATACTGGGGCCCTTTACTCCCATTGTGGGACCCTTTATTACAGTCCCACAGCAAGAAAGCTTCACGCGTCTTAGGGTCCCCTGCGGTGGTGGAGTGACAGAGACCAGTAGCAAGTGCTAACTTTGTGACCATTGTGGTTCTGCCACTGGTGTCAGTAGTCTTTTCTTTTTGTAGTTTTCTTTACGTTTTTTTTTTACTATTTTCATTTCTTTTTTTACAATGTTGTTATTTTTTTATTGTTTTAGGACCCCTGGGGGAGATTTGCTGAAATATCAGGGGTCTAAACTGACCTCTGACGTCTCACTTTTGAGACGGAGAAAGAGACTGAGGACAGATTCATCAGCCCCTTTCTATGCAGCCTCAGCTGCACAGAATGAAGGAACAGGCTTTACTCCTGGAGAAGAGCAGAGTGATAATCTCAGCATGATTATGTTCCTTCACTGTCCAATCAATGACTGGGATAGAATCTTGACCAAGCCGCAATGCTTAACTACAATAGAAAAATAAAACAAAGTAAGGGACCTGATTTTACATGTGTGAAAGGGTTGCCTGATCCACAAATATGTATTTCAGCTGTGGATGTAGCTGTTTGCCAGGTGTCTCAAATCTAATCCCACAAGAATGTGATAAAAGAGCATTTCCATCTACAACATTATTTTATCTATGTGAAAGGGTTGAGATCAGTTTACGATTTACTATGTTATTCTACCTATAGGTTTATTATTGCTGCCTGTTACTCCAGTGGGGAGATTTTTCCCTCACTTCATGTGTATGTAAAGTAAATATTCAGCCTTGACTATCTGGTGGTCACCACTGTGCACTGCAGCAAGGCCATGCTACAGTTGCCACCTAAACTTTATTACCTACTTACATAGGGAACTCTGAACTCAGTGCCTTACCAGCAGGTTCAGTATGCTTCTGTCCCTTGCACTACTGTGTTTATATTTTCTTCTTGGATTTTAACCCTGACCTCTACTTTGGATTGCACTTCTGTCTGCCACCTGTCCTGACCTTCAGGTTTCTGCCTGCTACCTGTTTCAACCTCTTGCCTTTCTTTCCATTATTCCTCCTATAGTTTTATTATCACACCTGGTTGTCTGTTGTTGCTCTGCCCATCTGACTGTGAGTACTTGTGCCACTGTAGCATCTTTTCTGTCTTTTGTTGATTGGTGTCTCTGATAAGAGTGTCTACCATACTCTGGGAATCTGTACCAGTGGCGGCTGGTGGAATTTGGGGGGGGGGGGGGTGGCAAACAGTATGCCACCCCACCCCGTCGGTCAGTCTGTAGAACTTACCCCATCACAGACGGCTTCCCCCTTCTTGGCGGGGGCAGCGGCAGACTCCCTTTCTCCTGCTCTCCATCACAAGTGGCTTCCCGTTCTCCTGCTCTCTACAGTGGCTTCCGATTCCTCCCTCCTCCTCGGCGGCCAATGGGGAGTCTTCTCTTTTCCGGCAATCGGACAACGGGTCTCACGCCTGCTTCTGATTGGCCGGATTGAGGATCAATGTTTCAACATCGGATATTAATTTGCTGATGTAACGCACCTGGGTGGGCTCCGGTCGCATGCTCTGCATTAGGTTAGCAATATACTTTAAAGTTAAAATAAGTTTTCGGAAATTGGTCATTATTCAGAGATTAATCTATTTTTATAATAATTGTGTAGTAGCTCTTGTTAAAATGATATGTATTATATTAAAATGAAAGTGATTCAAACAAAGGGATAATTTTTTTGAGATTTTAGCTAAAAGATGGGTCATTTTGCTAACTTTGCACACACTGAATTATCTATAAAGGTTCACCTCACCCCACACACATATGATATCATTCAGCTCTGAGATAAAGGTTGCCAGCACACACAAGAATAGTGTACAAGCTCTGACAGAAGCTTTGTTAAAGGGGCGTGGCCTGACCTGGCTTGAAGATGGACGCTTAATTCCGGAGCTCCCGCTGCCCCTAAAATAAATGAGACTTCTCATCTGCCTACCTGACCTGGCTTGAAGATGGACGCTTAATTCCGGAGCTCCCGCTGCCCCGAGACTTCTCATCTGCCTACCTGAGGTGTTTTCGCCCACTAACCTCTAGCTTTCATGGGGACTGCCTCGAGGACATCGTCGACCTCCCGATCCCGCTCTCCTCGCAGGAATCCCGGTAATACGGCCAATAACATACCGGACATGTTCCGATCCGGCAGGGGAAACATGGCGCCCACCCCTCAGGGGATCTCACAGGACCCGATCCCCACTCAAGCTGGCGCGCTATCCTCTACCTCGCCACCCATACCTCATGACAACACAAATCCAGACATCGATTTGCCGACTTCACAGCCTCACCTCAGCATCCATGATCTCCGGACCATCGCAGCTGACATAAAGGACACCTTGTCAGCTGCCATTTCCGACCTACGCCTAGACCTCCGCTCCTTAAACGATCGGGTTATAGCGGTGGAAGAGTCGATGGAGAGACAACACTCTCAATTGAAGAAGACAACCCATCATGTCGACTCCCACACACTCCAGCTCCGTGACATGCAAAGGCACCTGGAAGACCTCGACAACAGGGGCAGACGTCACAACCTGAGGGTGAGAGGTCTTCCAGAAGCCGTTGAGGGCGCCAGAATTCAACCTGCCGTGGCGGCTCTATTCAATAATCTATTGAACAGACCCCCCTCACTCCCATCGCTATGGATAGGATACATCGGGCCCTACGGCCTAAGGGCAGAGAGACGGACCCGCCACGCGATGTGATCTGCCACCTGCCTGACTACAAACTCAAGGAGGACATCCTCAGACAGGCCAGGGGGTCGCAGCAAATATCCCATGATGGCCACCCCATACAGATCTTCCAGGACCTGTCTGGCATCACCTTGAAACACCGACGAGACCTTCGACCACTGCTGGATACCCTACGTGCCAACAACATAGTATACAAGTGGAAATTCCCGTTCTGCCTCGCCGCCACCTCTCACGGCCGTACTGCCTTCCTGAGGGTACCGGAAGATCTCCCACAGTTCTACCGGACTCTAAACATCCCAGCAACTGAAGTGCCCGACTGGTATGCAGAATTTCGCCGCTCAGCGGTCAGAAGGGATACACCTCTACTGGAATCGATGGAAATCCAGCACACTGATCCCCGCATCAGCTCCTCTCCGCTGACCCACACCCGCAGCAACCGTCACGGCCGCAGCCCCGAGTCCTCGCCTGGCTCACGTAGGTCCAGGAGGGACCATTGATCCGTCTGTGATGGTATGTGCTCTCTCCCCCTGACGGGAAATTTAGCCTTTATGTTTTGGGGACATCGCTTTTATTTTTGGTCATGTTTGCCACCACTCCCGGTTAATTACGTCTATGTTCTCAGATGTGTTTTACTACCGGCGCTTAGTTAGTATGGCTCTCCCTATACCCTCTGAATGTACTCCCCTGTAGTCCACAGCACTCTAACCGCGAGGATTTTGGCGCCTCTTTACCTCACGCCAGTGCCTACAATCCCCAAGTTGCACTGCGGTTGAGGAACCGCCCCCTGTACTGTGAACCCTCTTGCTTCCTGCGCCTCCTCTCGCTCACCTTTTACTGGGACTGTTGCGACCACCACCTCTGGTCGTTATTCAGGACGCCCACAGCACCTCTACCTTCTGGGGACTTCAGCCAAAAGCACATTTTCCACACCGAAGCATACTACACCTGTGTCGGCGCCCACAGAGACTTTGCCTCACGGATCCCGGCTGGCTCTACTGAAAGTCCGATGTCACCTCACCGTACGGCATGTATCTTTACTAATATCAGAGGTGCCCAGACCCAATCCCCTACTACCTTTTAGCTCCCCTCATGATTGACCTTCCTCTCATGCCTCCAGGACTGTGTCTTCATGCGGACCCCCCCTTGCATATCCCACCCCACTCCATATGACTTTAGATATGCCTACTATCTTTGCTTAGTTGATCCATCTTCCCTATTGTGCTAAAGTCTACCTTTTTATGATAACCACAGGGGTCCATTAAGGATCCTATTTGTTCTGAACGCCTCGCTCTAGACCTGTCTGTTTGGGATTCATTGCCTAGCATGCCCTAATGCTCATTCACAAGCCTAATGTTAATGGATTTAAATGTTATGGTCATTAATATATATACATGAATGTATGAATTACAACGTTACCCTCTGATGATTGCCATGCTATATGGATATTGTTCGTTATAACTCTTATTGTCACATTCTATGGCTATGCTCCCTTTTACCTGGTACTAGCATTCCCTTATAATGTCCTCAATGAGAACTCTTTGATCTACTGTTATAACCCTCCTATTGCACAATTGGTTATGCTTGACACTTCTCCCGTCTAAACACCGGTTCAAGTGCCTGAACTCCATACCCCTCAGAGATATACGCTATTATGCTCCTGCTCTCATCCCCATTTCGCATATTCTCTTCTTTTTTTTTTTTTTTTTTTTTTTATTAGTCCTCTCCAACAGAGCAACGTAGTCGGGCAGCAGGATATCGTCACATCGTTCTACTTACAGTCTCCCCATCTTCTCCAGGTTAGTTCCAACCCCCACACAGTGGTGTCTGGAGCCCCGTCTGCGTACTTTGTGCGTGAACGGTTCCCCTCCACCCTGACATACACCCGGAAAATATCATTTTATTTTTTTTTTTTTTTATTTGTTAGAGGGCTTACGATACCCTCTGACTTTTCCGGGAATTTTCCTTTTTTTTTTTTTTTGGTTTGTTTGTTAATCCACTTCTAACGTTCGGTACCGTCGCTCTTCGATCGCGTTCTGCCCTGCTCAACTACACTCTTGGCTCTCACTGACTGTTACAGATGGCGGACACCTTACCCTCATCCCCCACCACGCAACAGCGCCCATCCTCCCATGCTCAACTTAAACTCTACTCAATTAACATACAGGGCCTAAATACCCCTGAAAAGCGCTCCCTTTTACTATCTACATTACATAAATCCAAAACGCACATAGCCCTAGTACAAGAAACCCACTTTAGATCTGATAGCATTCCGAAACTACACGACCACCACTTCCCTTTGGTTTTTCATGCCTCAAACGCTGATGCTAAATCTAAAGGGGTTTCTATATTAATTTCCAAAAAGTGCCCAATTCAAGACATAACAACCCAATCGGACACACAAGGAAGGTTTCTTTTCCTCAAAGGTACGCTTCATAATAAACCTATCACTATTGCCAATATATACGCGCCAAACTCTCATCAGGTAACCTTTTTTCGGAACACACTCAGATTATTGACTACGTTTCAGTCTGGCACCCTGATACTTGGGGGTGACTTTAATGTGGCCCTAAACCCCACCCTGGACTCTTCCAATGGTACCTCTTCCCTACCCTACAAAGCACTCAAAGCTATTAAGCTGGAACTGCATGATCTTTTACTCCACGATACTTGGCGCACCCTCCATACCAATGACAAAGATTTCACCTTTTTTTCTGCCCCACACAACAAACACTCTAGACTGGACTATTTTTTCTTATCACAACCTGGTCTCTCTTACCTCTGTAAAGCTACCATTGAGCCTATGGTGTTATCAGATCACAATCCGATCACTCTACTTCTTTCTCTGCCCACTACAAGGTCTACCTCTTTCATTTGGCGGCTCGATGACTCTCTGCTCTCCGACACAGACACACTACTCCAAATCTCCACTCACATAAACCATTATTTTGCCGAAAATGCATCGTCCGACATGGACCCTGCTACGCTATGGGCCGCACATAAATGTGTACTGAGAGGACACCTTGTTTCTCTAGCCTCCGCCCGTGCTAAACATCGCAAAGCTTACATCGACTCCTTAGCACAACGCATACATGTCCTGGAAAGGGCTCACAAAGCATCGCGCGCAGCAAACACATTAACTGAACTAAACCAAACTAGAGCAGACCTCTTGGAGGTGTTACATAAATCGCTGAGACGAAAATTTGCTTTAACACAAAAGGTTTTCTATGAATTCAGTAACAAGTCAGGAAAGATGTTAGCACATGCACTGCAATCCAAGAAGTCTGCCCACACTATTCACATGCTGAAAACAGAACAAGGTGCCTCTGTCAACAAAACTGAAGAGATTGCCCAACAATTCGTTCGATACTTCACTAAACTTTACAACCTCCCCGGGTCCCCAAATACTTCTGGCAGCCCGAACAGAAATGATCTGATCCACACGTTCCTTCAACAATACTCCCCTGCCCCTCTTTCCCCTACTGACGCCGCTAGTCTTGATTCCCCCATATCCATAGAAGAAGCAACAACCGCTTTAAAACAACTAAAACCCGGAAAATGCCCAGGCCCTGACGGTCTTACCACTGGTTACTTTAAGTCATTTCGTGAACACTTACTGCCCCACTTCGTAAACGCGTTCAACGCACTGCCCTCTAACCCAGCGACTACTAGAGATCTCTTAGAAGCTCATATTACTCTTATCCCTAAACCTAACAAAGATGTCACTCTAGTCTCCAACTACAGACCGATCTCGTTACTTAACGTTGATGTTAAAATATATGCAAAAATCTTAGCAAATCGCCTACAACCCCTCCTACCCAAATTGATCACTTTGGATCAAGTTGGTTTTGTCTCTGGCAGAGAAGCCAGAGACAACACCATAAAGGCCATAAACGTACACCATTGGATGACCTCCACATCCACAGAGGGTTTCTTTCTTTCCCTGGATGCGGAGAAGGCGTTCGACAGGGTGGCGTGGGACTTTATGGAAGCCGCACTGCGTACGGTAGGCATACCACAATCTATGTTTACTATGATTATGGCTTTATACTCGTCCCCCACTGCGAAAGTAAGAGTGAATGGTCACCTGTCGGGCGCCTTCTCCGTTTCCAATGGTACACGTCAGGGATGTCCACTTTCCCCCCTATTGTTCATACTAACGTTAGAGCCTTTTCTTCGCAAGCTTAGAGCAAATCCGGATGTTGTCGGCATAAATGTCAAGCAGAAGACTTACAAAGTGGCAGCATATGCCGATGACATCCTTTTATTCTTATCAAACCCCTTGATCACCATCCCTAACCTCCTCAAAGAATTTTCACTTTTCAAAGACTTATCCAACCTCCTGATCAACTTCAAAAAATCACACGCCCTTAACATAACGCTCCCTCCCGCGCTGGTCACTCACTGTAAAGCGGTATTCCCCTTCCTTTGGGATCCGGTAGCTATCACGTATTTGGGCACCCGGATACCTTCCAATCTAACTGACCTGTATTCCCTTAATTTCTTACCCACATTGAACGCGATTCAAACTGATCTTCTACGCTGGCACCGTGGCAATTTTTCCTGGTTCGGGAGGATTGCTATTCTAAAAATGAACGTGCTCCCCAGACTTCTTTACCTGCTACAGACTCTCCCGATAAAACTACCCCCCTCCTTTCACCTTTCCTTTAAACGCATCTGTAGAAATTTTATATGGGCCACCAAGGCTCCTAGGCTTAGTTGGAAAAGGTTAACGCTACCCAAATTACAAGGCGGGTTGGGTCTACCGGACCTACAGAAATATCAATGGGCCTGTCATATGTCCAGAATTGTTGATTGGCATGTACATACCAATTGCAAGGATTGGGTTCAACTCGAACGTTCCTTTTCTGACTTGCCATTATCACACCTCCCGTGGCTGCATACCAAGCACATTCCTAAACAGCTGACTCTCCACCCATTGATCGGTCCCACTCTCCTATACGCCAGCCTTGCAAATAACCAGTCAAAGATCCTGCACGCCCCGGGTCCCATGACTCCATTGACTCACAACCCCGACTTTCCTGCGGGTCTTCCTCGACGAGACTCTTCACACCCAATCACTAATGATATTCCTAGGGCTCGACACTTTTTTAATAATGGTAAACTCTCAACGCACCAGTCTATATCACTCTCCTTGCCAGATTATCGTATTTCATTTTACAATTATTTACAACTCAGACACTTTTTTCTATCCGGTAAACCTGCCACCCCCTGGCACCACGACTTCACACCATTCGAGTCCCTTTGTCTCCAACAGGAACCTCAAAAGCACGTTATATCTGCGACTTACTTGATCCTTTTCTCTACACACGATATTAAATCTGACAATTTAGTTCAAAAATGGGAATCCGACCTCGGGATAGACGTTACGCCTCAGGACTGGGGTAAAATATTTACGCATATACACAAGGGCTCGCTGAATGTTTCTATCCAAGAAAACCGTTATAAATTATTCTCTAAATGGTACAGGACACCCATGCTCCTCCACAAATGTCATCTGAATGTTTCCCCCTTATGTTGGAGATGCGACACTGCCCCTGGCTCCCTTCTACATATCTGGTGGGAATGCCCCCACATTCAGACCTTCTGGACAGAAATTTGCTCACTCATACACCAAATCACCACTTACGATATTCCGTTCACCCCTGCCAGCTTCCTGTTACACCACACACACTCTGCCGTTGGCACATACAAACGTTCCCTCTCCATTCACCTTCTTAATGCCGCTAACCAATGCATCCCGGCCCATTGGAAGAGTCCCACACCCCCTACTATTGCCGAATGGACCCGTAGGGTCGATAAAGTGGAGGAAATGGAATGCCTCATACATCAAGCCAAAGATACCCTCACGCGTCATGAAAGTACTTGGGCATGCTGGAAACACTTCCGTTCCTCTTCTCCACGTATCCTTCCTGTAAACAGTCCACTATCTCCCTGAATGTTCAATGAATACTATCTTACTGCCGTTCTTGAACTGACAAGGCTCCACTTATCTATATACCATTACATCTATCTAAATCTCCCGCCCTCAAGGTAGCATACGTTGTGAATAACGGCATCACATACCTTACATTTCTCTCCTTTGTTCCTGGTTCCTCCTCCATTCACAGCAAGTTCCCTATATAGGGGTGAATGGGGGAGGTTTGCTCTCTGATGCCCCGTGGTTTCATTTCCCTCCCTCCTTTTCTCATTCCCTTTTACAGATTTTTGAAAGAGCAACACTGCTACGGTTGTTGCGATGGTAAGACATACCTCTTATTCTCCTACCTACACACCGATATGATGTCACATTACCTGGACTGTACCTATTAACCATCTCATTGCCAGATAGTACTTACACACAATCTCCCTTTCGCTTATTGCAATGTTTCTTTGTTTGTTTGAATTGAACTTGATTAACATGCACACGGTACTGTTCCTCACTGTAACGTATCGGTTCAACATGTATTCCTTACCTTGCTGAATTATTTGTAATGTTTGAAAACGTTAATAAAATCTTTAAAAAAAAAAAAAAACAGGTCCCGCTGCAATGATGGGCACTGGTCACACTGCATTGATGGGCACATGTGAGGCTGCAATTATGGGCACTGGTCACGCTGCAATGATGGTCACAGGTCTCACTGCAATGATGGGCACAGGTCACATTGCAATGATGGGCAAATGTCCCGCTGCAATGATGGGCACAGGTGAGGCTGCAATGATGGGCACATGTCAAGCTGCAATGATGGGTAAAACTGAGGCTGCAATGATAGGCACAGGTGAGGCTGCAATGATGGGCACAGGTCCCGCTGCAATGATGGGCACTGGTCACACTGCATTGATGGGCACATGTGAGGCTGCAATTATGGGCACTGGTCACGCTGCAATGATGGGCACAGGTCACGCTGCAATGATGGGCACAGGTCACGCTGAAATGATGGGCACAGGTCACGCTGCATTGGTGGGCACTGGTCACACCGCAATGATGTGCACAGGTGAGGCTGCATTGGTGGGCACTGGTCATGCCGCAATGATGGGCACAGGTGAGGGTGCATTGATATATATATATATTTATATATATATATATATATATATATACATTTTTTATTTTTTATTTGTTAGGCACTAATGGGAACACACATGCAGTGATGTTTTCTCAAGTTTGATTGCAAAAGTGGAAATACGCTTTAAGGGCTTTTTAACATTACCTGCAGTAGTTGAGCTTTTGTCTATGCTAAACGGAATTCGAAAGGGGGTAGAGCCCTAAGTTTTTATAACACAAGACAATGCATTTCTTTTTTTTTCTTAAACTGGTATGAAAACCAAAAGCAAAGATAGGGTGGCTGCATCAGTTTTCTTTTCTTAAGCCTTTTCCCACTTACCTGGTGATCTATTAACCACCTCAGTACAGTGCATTTTCACCCCTTTCCTGACCAAGCCATTTTTCAGCTTTCAGCGCTGTCGCAATTTGAATGACAATTGCGTAGTCATACAACACTGTACCCAAATGAAATTGTTATAATTTTTTCCCCACAAATAGAGCTTTCTTTTGGTGGTATTTGATCACCTCTGCGTTTTTTATTTTTTGCGCAATAAACAAAAGAAGAGCGACAAACAATATTTTTTACTTTTTGCTATACTAAATATCCCCAAAAAATATATAAAAATTTATTTTTTTCCTCAGTTTAGGCCGATACGTATTCTTCTACATATTTTTGGTAAAAAAAAAATCGCAATTAGCGATTATTGATTAGTTTGCGCAAAAGTTATAGCGTTTATAAAATAGGGGATAGTTTTATAGCATTTTTATTAATATTTTTTTTTACTAGTAATGGCGGCGATCTGCGATTGTTATTATGACTGCGACATTATGGCGGACACATCGGACATTTTTGACACATTTTTGGCACCATTGTCATTTATACAGCAATCAATGCTATTTAGATGCATTGATTCCTGTATAAATGACACTGGAAGTTAAGGGGTTAACCACTAGGGGGCGGGGAGGGGTTAATTATGTTCCCTGGGAGTGATTCTTACTGTAGGGGGAGGGGACTCACAAGGGGAGGAGACCGATCGGTGTTTCTCTGTACAGAGAACACACCATCGGCTCCTCTCCTCTGACAGGACCGTTGATCTGTGTGTTTATACACACAGATCCACGGTCCCGCTGTGTTACCGGGCAATCGCGGGTGCCCAGTGGACATCGCGGCCGCTGGGCACGCGCATCGGGTGCCCAGTGACACAGCGAGAGCGCGCGCTCCCGGCGGCGCGCACGAGCTCCCTGGAGTGCACTGAAGGGGAGGACATCATATGACGCCCTCCCGCGCTGAGAGCTGCGCTGCCTGGCCATCATTTGACAGCCGGCGGTCGCAAGGTGGTTAAGTAACACACCTGTATTAGAATGTTTCCACTCTAGATGAATGAGCACAGGGGGCACCTTTGGACAGCAGCATTATCAGTTGGGGGTAGACATGCTGCAAAGTTCCACACATCTGCCTTGGTTTAATGCTGGGATCACACTATCTTCACATGTGCGTCGCATGTGCGTCCCTGTTCACCGTTTCAATTCCGATTTCAGCCCAAATTTTGGGCTGAATTCGGACCTGAAACAGACCAAAAGACACACAGGACCCCTGTGCCAATTTACATCGGAGCCACAGTGGAGATATGTGAACCGGCTCCATAGAGAGCTGGTAAAAATCCCCTGCTATTGCGAATTGGATGCGGGGAGCATTCAATTCGCAATAGTGTGAACCCAGCCTTATGCCCCGTACACATGACCGGAAATTCCCCCAGCAAAAGTCCAATGTGGGATTTTGGTCGGAAATTCGGACTGTGTGTATGCTCCATCGGACTTTTGCTGGCAGATTCCCGCCAGCAAAAGACTGAGGGCAGGTTCTCTATTTTTCGGTCGGAAGAAAGTTCTGATCGGAAATTCCGATCGTCTGTAGCAATTTTGACGCGCAAAATTCCTACGCATGCTCGGAAACAATTTTACACATGCTCGGAAGCATTGAACTTCATTTTCTCAATGCGTCGTAGTGTTGTACGTCACTGCGTTCTTGATGGTCGAAAGTTCAGAGAACTTTTGTGTGACCGTGTGTATGCAAGCCAAGCTTGAGCAGAATTCCGTCGGAAAAACCATCCAAGTTTTTTCTGATGGGAAATCTGCTCTTGTGTACGGGGCATTAATGTTAACAGTGCAAATAGGAATCCATTCTTTCTGTGTTATCTTTGAAGAGACCTGCATTTTTCTAGTATAGAAACACAAAGGTCTTTGCACAAGTGTGAACGAGCATAAATTGATTGCAAGCACTTCTTGAGAGTTTGGCTCTCCATTTCCCTACCATGTGCAGTTATTTTGTATAGCATTTGAACTGTCAATTTCTCTAGCAAACGGCAACTAAATGCGATTGAATTCCCTAGTAGTCAAACGGCAGATAAAAGTGTGAGATAGAATTGTCCTGGCACAAAAGCTGTTAAACTCTCAGATGCTTTTTACATGCAGAGTATGTTCTTCCATTCTATAATTTATCAGGTTCAAGTTGTTAAAGAAAGGAGCAATGTAATTCCAGGTTGTTAATTTTATTTTGTGCAGCACTTTGAAATAGCCTTTATATCCTGGGAATGTCAGCTTCAATAAGGTTAACAGATGCACTGTATATTTAGCCTTACAAAGGATTCTTTCTTTATCTGCTTGTAAAAAAGTGAGTGCCTCTGTGAAGTTCTCTGCAGTCGCCATTCTGATGTCTGTAACCAATAAGCACATAATGAATGAAGAAGGCTCCATCCTTCTAAATCCCATGATCTTTGCTCTATCTATAGCAATTAAAGCAGCTTTATTCTGTGTCAATTGAATAGAAATGAAAAGAAGCTATTAAACATTTCTAGAGGTGAAACAATTATTGATGTTAGCTGCAGACTTTCACAGATTCCTCACCTCTCTCATGATATACTGAATAACGATGTAAGGGCTGCTGACTCAAATATGCAATGAGTAGATAGTGCTTTGTGGATTGTGCTGTATTTGGCATCTATTGTATTTATTTGGCATGTATTGTATCTGATTTCAACAAATATTTCAGTCTGGTATGCAATATGGGAATGCAGATTGCACTTTCTCCCTTTGTTGATAATCTAAATTAAATTTACCAAATAAATAATACAGACACCATTGAGTGGCAAAATTTTGGCCGCAGCAGATTTATTGGTTTGAAATAAATTTTTCGATGAATAACAACTTCATATAAATATATTATTTATTAAGAAATTTCCTTGAACTTTATTAATCTGCAAAATATAACTTTGCTCAGCCATAAAACGACTGGAGCACAAATCTCATAAATCAAAAATACCAGTCCCCAACCGCCGGACTTGCATCTTCAAGTCTGGCCCCACCCCAAGACCGCGGCCGACTCAATACTAGACTGTAACCCTAAATTAAATATATCCAGCCCTACCTCAGATAAGTGCACGCCATGTGATCTATATAAGCCACTAAATCCTCCTTCAAGATCTAGGTGTCTGTATGAAAATCCGCCTATAATAGGCATACATTTTCCATTGTTTTATTTATTCTACGTCTGATTTTTTCCAATTTTTTTAAGTTAGGATTGCTTAACCACAAAAGTCTGGGAACGCTTTCTGAAAAAATGACTCTAGTATTTGGGGGCGACATGATGAGACTGTGTAAATCCCTCTTCATTTTATACATGAGATCCAGGGTGTTGACTTTACCCACATCATTCCCCCCAAGGTGGATGATTACAATATCAGGAGTTGGCCAAACTTAAAAAAAAACTGCAAATATGAAAAGACAAATTATCCCAGCAGAGACCCGGATGCCTTTCCAGAATACTTGAAAATTAGCACAATCCAAGGATTAGATATGTAGCAACGTAGTGCAGCTCTTTTAAATGCCCAGTAAATAAATGAGTGTCCTAGAATCCAAACAATTCTTCTATCACCTGAAATTTAAAAAGAAAGGTCAGGTCTCACATAAATTTTGAAACATTGAGATTCCCATCTGCCCAGCCTTGGTATGATGGAGTCGTCAAGTCCCATTCTTGCAGCCTCCATAGATGCCCCGATACAAAAAGAATGGGACGTAACTCACAATTTTTGTAAACCTAACCTTTTCATGCAACCTTTCAAAACCAAATTAAACTGGTACCTGGTCATAGGAGAACTATCTGCATGAATAAGAAATTGAACACCCGCCTGAGGCCTAATGCAAATGTAATCCCTTACCAGGACTAATGGGCATATCATTTTATAACCACATGTATGTAGATTAATCCACTTACCTCTACCGATCCTATCTGTCTTAGACAATTGGATAAACAATTTAATCCCTGCATCCAAGACTTCCACATGCTGTAGCAAAAGACCAGCATGAGATAATTTATTATTTGGAAGAAGTGCTGAGATTCGCAATGCTCCAAAAAAACGCTAAAACAAATGCTACCTTAAATAGCTCAGATTTGAATTCTGAGAAACAAACTTCTGAAGTAATCACACAAATCTTTCTCAATAACTTAATTGAAATAGGTCTCTTATTATCAGCAGTATAATGGTTCTTCCTGTAACCTTTCAGAGTTTGTTGTACAGAGAAAAAAGATGTACAACTAGGCAGACCTTGCAGTTTTAGAAAACATTATACACCTGCCAGAGTTTTAGCAATATGGCTGTGAGACACTTCTTTATGCATTAAGAAACATAAGAATGCTAATATTAACTGTTCTGAAGGAGAATCAAAACAGAAATTACAATCTCTAGCAAAATTGACCCATTTTGTTCCATGCAGCAGAATATTCTGCCCATGTGCTATTTGCAACTGACTTTTTTATATAGTCTGTAATGATTTCTAGATTAAATCCCAAAGGTACTCCGGGCATGTTATCCCCTCCAAGTCGGCATTGGGTAGTGACTTAATGAATCTTGAAATCTGAAATCGAGATAGAGCGTCCGCTGTTTGGTTCTCCTTTCCCGGCAGATGTTTTGCTTTTAACCATAAGTTGTGATGTAAACATAGGAATACCAAAATGTCTAAGTAATTTGATCACTAATAGTGATTTTGATGATAAGCAATTCACTATATACAATACACCTGTATTATCAGTTTGTACTGGAATCCTTTTATTGGCAAATTGCTTACCCCATATTTCAAGGGCCACTACTAACGGAAATAACTCTAATGCCCCGTACACATGGTTGGACATTCCAACCACAAAATCCGACTTGTGTAGCACACACACGGTCGGACAAAGTTGTCGGAAAATCCGATCGTTCCGAACGAGGTGACGTACAACACGTACGACGGGACTTCGTAGTGCCCAGTAGCCAATAGCTTTCATCTCCAAATTTATTCTGAGCATGCGAGGCACTTTGTGCATCGGAATTCTCTACACACAATCGTAAAAAGTCTGATCGGATTTGTTGTCGGAAAATTTTAGATCCTGCACTCAAATTTTTTTGCTAGAGCCCACATACGATCAGATTTTCCGACAACATAATCCGATCAGACTTTTTCCATCGGACTATCCGACCGTGCGTACGGGGCATAAAAGAACTATGTTCTTTGTAGCGTTTAATTTTACCCATCTAGAAGGCCATTTACTGCAGCACCAATGCGTCTTCCATACTGCCGAGAAGCAACAAGACCCGGCCGCATCTGTAAAAAACTCAAAATCTGCAGAAAATATGAAATTATCTTGGAAAAAAGAGTGACCACTGTAGCTGTCAAAAAACTTTAAC
This sequence comes from Lithobates sylvaticus, assembly GCA_028564925.1. Lineage (NCBI taxonomy): Eukaryota > Metazoa > Chordata > Amphibia > Anura > Ranidae > Lithobates > Lithobates sylvaticus. The sequence continues at coordinate 158,468,431 of CM053027.1, read as the reverse complement.
CACACTACTAGATCTTCTTTTAGCTCAGAAGTTAGCCTAACATGTGCAAACAGGGATTTGATGCCTGAGATGGCCAGATAAAGTCAACGCGAAAAAGGCCCTACCTACTGGCATTATGCGAGACGCAAAGGCTAATGAACCTAATAAAGACTGTAGTTCCTTTAATAAAACTTTCTTTTTAAAAACCCAGATATTATAAATTAAAATGTATCTATTTTGTCCAAAGGTAATCTAAATTCTAAATTGACTGTGTCAATATTAATGCCTAAAAAATGTATTGAAGATGTGAGAACCACTGTTTTTTCAGCTGCTAAAGGAATACCAACATATTCAGCAATCTTACCAAAAAGCTGAAGCATGAAATAACAGATAGGGGAGTCTGCAGGACCTATGAATAGCAAGTCATCCAGATAATGTAGGATTTCTTCATATCCAGACTCAAATTTTACCACCCATTCCAAAAACGTGGCAAATTTTTCAAAATAGGCGCAAAATATTGAGCAGCCCATAGGTAGGCACATATCATAATAAAAGTTAAAATGAATACCTAACGAATTATATGCCTCTGGAGCTAATGGTAATAAATAAAAAGCCGCCTTTATTTCCATCTTGGCTAACAAAGCTGCCCTACCGAATTGTCTGATTTTAAAGACTGCCTCTTCAAATGTGCAGTAAGAGACTGAAGACAAACTTTCTTCAATCTCATCATTTTAAGATGCCCCCTTTGGGTATAACAGGTGGTGTATAAGCCTGTACGAGTTGTGTTCCTTTTTTGGGATAATACCTAATGGCGAGATTCTAAAGTTGATAAATGGAGGATTTTTAAAAGGACCAGCCATACGGCCGTCCAATAACTCTTTATTTAACACTTCTTTTACAATATGAGGGATTAACAAACTTTAGATTGTCAACCATTCTATAGCCATTACCACTGAATATGGGCAATGGGAAACCATGTGAAAATCCATTAACTAAAATTCTGGCTGTCTCCTGGTCTGGATGAATTTTCAACCAGTGAAGCATTCTTGCTAATCTCACTGGTGTGCGTGCTTTTTTCAGTATGTTCTCTCTGTCCTTGAAAATAACCCCTTTTGAACACTTAACTAATGGGCGTGTACCTGAACATTGTGAACATTCAAGCCTATATTTACAGGCATTACCCCATCAGCATTGTGTTTCATTAAATGCATAGCAGAAACCTTTTTTGTATGGCGAGATAAAAGACGTGGGTGCTGGCTTAGAAAATGTAGATTTGTGTGGCAATATTAAATTAAGCCATAGCCCCACGTCTTTCATACCCCACTTTAAAGATGGATAAATAGATAGTTTTTGTCTGAATGATTTGTCGTAATTATACCATCCTAACCATCCTACCCATCAGGAACTGCTGAAATAGAAATGCTGGAGGAAACAGGAATTTCTACTACAGAATTTAATCCATAATACCCCGTACACACGAGCAGAAATTCTGCTAGCAAAAGTCAGATGACAGCTTTTGGTACGAAAATGTGACCATGTGTATGCTCCATCAGACTTTTGCTGGCAGAATTTCAGCCAGCAAAAGATTGAGAGCATGTTCTCAATTTTTCGGTCGGAAAAGGTCCCGATCGGAAATTCCGATCGTCTGTACCAATTCCGACGCGCAAAATTCCTATCACTGCTCGGAAACAATTTGACGCATGCTCGGAAGCATTGAACTTAATTTTCTCGGCTCATCGTAGTGTTGTACATCACCAGGTTTTTTTACGGTCAAAAGTTCAGCAAACTTTTGTGTGACCGTGTGTATGCAAGCCAATCTTGAGCGTAATTCCGTTGGAAATTCCGCTTGTGTGTACGCGGCATTAGAGTTTGCCACATAATTAGTGCTAATTCCATCTTCAACTATATTCATATTACAGTACTTGTATTACTAGACCATACTGCTGCATAATTAGGACTCACATTCACAATTGCAGTCATTTTGTCAGATAATTTTGCAATAGATTCATTAACATTACTTAGTATGTTGTATAACTCACCATGAACACTAGATTGTGTTGGTACATTGTTGTGAATGGGAGCAGCTATATGCTGCTCGCTGTTTCCTCTGCTGGTCAGTGAGGGTATTGGCTGCCCATGCTCTGACATTAGGCTGCTTTCATGGTTTACTTACCTGGAGCTATGACTAGCCTGTTGCCCAGCAACCTCTCCTGTGACTGGAATCTCCTCATGTTCCCCACTCTGAATAACTTGAATGGGTCTACCTCTGCCTCCTCTGGGTGGTGATGGGGATATAACCCTCCTTTTTTCTTATTCTTTTGACTTGTTCTGATATGTCCAGCCACTGCGGCTGCATTTTCCAGAGGTGTCTGCTGCTGTTCTGTAATACCCAGAGGTGGGGGCGGCCGTGATGGCAGACCCCTGTGGCTCTGACTGCTCTGTTCCGGGCTCCTTAATGGCGGTCTTCCTCTCCTCAGGTGGTTAACAGGAGAGCCTTAATTTCTTCTGTTCTCTGTCTCCGCCCTGTCTCTTCTTCGTCAGCCAACTGAAGGCATCGCTGTAGCCATTCTTCTCCCCGACTGCTACCTGCCCGCTCCAGCACCTGCCTCACTAGTGATTTAGTGGACATGACAGCGGTGAGGTGGAGCTTCTTCAGCTGTGACAGGCCCACTGGCGATTTACCTCAGAGCAGGGACCCATTTATAATAAGTCCCACTTCTAGAATTTTCCAATTGCATCACGTGACCTTCTGGGAATTTCCCAGAGGTCACGTGATGCATATCCCAGTCTCCTTGTTCCCGTTTTCCACCTGTTTCTATTTTGCATATTTAACCACTTGCTTACTGGGCACTTAAACCCCCCTCCTTTTCAGACCAATTTTCAGCTTTCAGCACTGTTGCACTTTGAATGACAATTGCGCGGGTCATACAACACTGTACCCAAATTACATTTTTATAATTTTTCCCCTCAAATAGAGCTTTCTTTTGGTGGTATTTGATCACCTCTGCGATTTTTATTTTCTGTTTAAAAAGACTGAATTTCCCCCCAAAAAAAATGTTTTTTTTTAAATTTTGTTATAAAAATAAAAAAATGGGTAATTTTTTGTCCGTCATTGATGTACGCTGATGAGGTTACACTGATAGGCAGCAGGTGGCACTGATTGGCAGCACTGGTGGGCATTGATAGGTGAATGAATGAATGAATGAATGTAGGATGGGCACTGATGGGTTACACTGTGGCAGTGATGGGCACTGGTGAGGTTATCCGAACTCGTTCTCCCCTTGATTTGTACTGGGACTTGGGGACGAGGAGGAGATTTTGGTCGTTAGATCGGAGGTTGCGATTGGGAGTGTAGTGTTGTATTTTTTCGCATAAGTATTGAGGAGCATCTCCTTGTGTGCATTTGTGGGTGAGGCAGAGGGTCTTGAATGTGATCCTATCCTTTACAGTTAACCAATGGAGGGTCCTCAGGGATGGGGAGATGGATTCCCATGGTTTTTTTCCTGTGACTAGTCTTGCTGCCATGTTTTGAACGACTTGTAGGCATGCAATCTGGAATTTAGGTAGTCCTATGTAGAGGGAGTTTGCGTAGTCGAGTCGAGAGTTGATGATTGTTCCTACCACTACGGCTTTGTCCTTTTCTGGAATGAAGGGGATGAGTCTACGTAGCAGGCGTAGAAGGTGATAGGATCCGCTGACTACTGATCCTATTTGTGCATCCATTGACATTTCTGAATCGAAAGTGACTCAGAGACTTTTGGCTTTTAAGCTTAGAGGGATGGTCTGTCCAAGGATGGTGGGCGGAGTCCATGGTGTTGTAGAATTAGTTTTCCGGTTTGCATTTAGGAGAAGGAGTTCTGTTTTGGTTCCGTTACACTGAGTTAGAGGACATCCAGTCGTCTATTGGTGCGAGGCATTTTTCCAATTCCTGATATTGGTCTTTTTTTAGGTGTTTTTATCATGTGATAAGCTGTCATTGGCTGATAGCTGATCACATGGTAAGGTGCCGGGACCCGACCCCCGCCCCCCGCCCTTTACTCGGATCGCTGATCACCCGATTCTCAGTGACTCAGTGATCACAGCCCTTTAAGATAAGCCGGTGATCGTTTTTTTTTTTTTTGGTAAAAAAAATAAGCTTTTGTTTTTATCATGGGAACCAGTGACACTAATACAGTGATTCGTGCTAAAAATATGCATTGATAGGTGGCAGGACATCATATGACGCCCTCCCGGGAATTGACATCCGCACTGAGGCCGTTATTCGCCCATAGCGCGGATGTCTAGTGGTTCCCCAGAATATGTATTCTGCTACATGTTTTTGGTAAAAAAAATAACTATATGGGCACATTGGCTGATCGAAACGTTTTCTTCTGGATTTATCCTTCCATAAAGCTTTGTGGGCTTTCGGCCAACACACGCCTTATTGACCAACTTATGACAGGTCACTGTACTAATGACACTGGCTGGGAAGTACCCATCCATTATCTTCTGTTTAGATGAATGTTCACTTATGGGTGTCATTCCATCATTTGCCTTGAAGGAGTTCTCCAAATAAGACAACGCTTGTCAGGCTGTCCGGGTTAGTCCAGCGATCTATGCTCCATCCACACCATCCTGCCGGGGCAGCCAGGACACATAGCACAGCAAGGCAGGGGAAGAGGACACAGAGCAGCAGAGAGGAGACCCCGCCAACTCTCCGTTGAGGTGGCACTTGTGGGCAGCGGACATGGTCATGGGTGACAAGTGGCACTTATGGGCATGACAGGTGGCACTTATGGGCATGGACAGGTGGCACTTATGGGCATGGACAGTGGGGCCGATGTCCCTTTAAGATAAGCCGCCATTCGGCCATAGCGCGGATGTCTAGTGGTTCCCCAGAATGGAGATTTTTAACTGCCAAAGTTTGTCGCCATTCCACGAGCGCAATTTTGAAGCATGGCCTGTTGGGTATGAATTTACTTGGCGTAACATTATTTTTCACAATATAGAAAAAAAATGTGCTAACTTTACAAAAAAGTTAATTTTTTCCCCAAAAAATTGTGCTTGTAAGACCGCTGCGCAAATACGGTGTGACATAAAGTTTTGCAACAACCGCCATTTTATTCTTTTATTCCAAACAAATATATATAATGTTTGGGGGTTCTAAGTAATTTTCTAGAAAAAAAAAAAGAAACAACAAATCTCAAAAAGAGACTCAGTCCAAATTGTCTTTACTAAGAGATCATTTAATAGCTAATTTGAGATGAAACCATGTATGGTGGAAAAATGTGTTTGTTTTTCATCATGCTACAAAGTGAAAACTGACACAGCTTGCCTTCTATCCCTGTGCAACTTTAGGCTCAATAAAGAGACACAAGAGACAAAGAGCTCCATCATGTGTCCATTAGGCTGCTATTCATGTCCTGGAATGGAATGGTGGTTGAATAAATTATACAGCACAGGTGGGACTAACTAACTTGAATGACACCAAAGAGAAAGAATAATTCCTTACCCATCTGTACTTCTACAAAGGTCATCAGAAAAGGGCAGAAACCATTTGGTTTCATTTGGCTAGGTTTTAAAATATCAATGTACCCAAAAGTTATATCTTAGATTTGAGCCAGCACTGACTGAAGCACATGATGGACTATTGTATCTCTGGAATTAAATCTCTAAACAAGCCCCTGGATCCAGGGGATCTCTTTCTCTCTTATTTTTTCATTTTAAGGACAGAAGCAGAAGGAATCTATAACAGGGGCAACTGAACGTGTACTTAGGGCCGGTGCAATAATTCTTGTCTACTTAGGCAAAGGTACATTTTGGGCCCCCCCCCCCCCACCAACCATCCTCCTGCCACCCCCCTCCTCTCCACAATGCACACCCCCACCCCACATGGCACAAGAGATGGTCAGTGACTGCAGTCTTTGCACAAGAGATGGTCAGAGACTGCAGCCATGGCACAAGAGATTGTCAGAGACTGCATACATGGCACAATGGATGGTCAGAGTGTAAATACATGGCACAAGAGATGATCCGAGACTGCATACATGGCACAAGAGATGGGCAGAGACTGCAGGCATGGTGCAAGATATGGGTAGAGACGGCATAAATGGCACAAGAGATGGGCAGAGACTATGGTTATGGCACAAGAGATGGGCAGATACTGTGGGCATGGCACAAGAGATGGGCAGAGTATGCATACATGGCACAAGACATGGTCAGAGACTGCATACATGGCACAAGAGATGGTTAGAGACTGCCTACATGGCACAAGAGATGATCAGAGACTGCCTACATGGCACAAGAGGTGGACAGAGACTGCATACCTCAAACAAAAGATGATCAGAGCCTGCATACATGGCACAGAAGATGGGCAGAGACTGCGGGCATGGCACAAGAGATGGGCAGAGACTGTGGGCATGGCGGAAGGGAAGGGCAGAGACTGCATACATGGCACAAGAGATGGGCAGAGACTGCATACATGATACAAAAGATGATCAGAGACTGCATACATGGCACAAGAGATGGGCAGAGACTGCAGGCATGGCACAAGAGATGGGCATAGACTGGGAGCATGGCATAATAGATCGGAATAGACTGCAGGGATGGCACAAGAGATGGTCAGAGACTGCAGTCATGGCACAAGAGATGGGCAGAGCCTGCAAACATGGCACAAGCGATGGGTAGAGACTTCGGACATGGCACAAGAGATGGGCAGAGACTGCGGGCATGGCACAAGAAATGGGCAGAGACTGCATACCTCATACAAAAGATGATCAGAGCCTGCATACATGGCACAAGAGATGGGCAGAGACTGCGGGCATGGCACAAGAGATGGGCAGAGACTGCGGACATGGCACAAAAGATGGGCAGAGACTGCATACATGGCACAAGAGATGGGCAGAGACTGTGCTCATGGCACAAGAGATGGTCAGAGACTGTGGGCATGGCACAATAGATGGGCATAGACTGCGGCATATCACAAGAGATGGGCAGAGACTGCAGGCATGGCACAAGAGATGGGCATATACTGCAGCATGGCACAGGAGATGGGCAGAGACTGCGGGCATGGCACTAGAGATGGGCAGAGACTGCAGGCATGGCGCAAGAGGTGATTGGTCAGAGACTTCAGGCATGGCACAAGAGATTCTTGGTCAGAGACTGCGGGCATGGCACAAGGGCAGGACTGGTACAATAATTATTCACAGATGGATTCTGACACCATGAAGCTAGAAGCAGTTTACTTGCCCTACCTTCCACAGAGATGGTATGGTATGGTGAGATCTTCATATGTGGTAGTACCTGTGCCACTCGCACTCCTCCCGGGCCCTCTGCTGGCCTTAGGCCCTCCCCCTTGTCTCAAATGGCTCCAGGCTCCTCCCCTGGTTTAACTTTGCTCCAGGCTCCTCCCCTTCATCTGACTCCACTCCAGGCTCCTCCCAAGGCTCCCTTTCATCTCACACACTCTCCAGTTCAGCGGTGGTCTGTGTGTGCTTCGAGGGCTGTTGGGGGGTGGGGCGGTGTCTTCCAGACGAGGGTGTCTCTCTCTGCCCTCCATCTGGCAGAAGAGGAGGAGTGCAATAGACGTGCTGAGACTCAAGTCAGGAGAGGAAAGTGGGTGAAGTTAACAGTGCCTGGCCAGGGCTGTGCTGCGGCGTCTGTCAGTATGCTGAACTTAGTACAGGTACGAGCAGCGCCGACTCATGGGGAACCCCTGGCTTTGGCACCACCCCTCTCCTGGCGCTCTCAGGTGGCTGCCTTATGCTGGCACCAGCCCTGCCTGTAGTACTCCTAGCAGGGAAAGCTCACTAATGGAGTGTCAGAGATATATGAAAAACTAGTAGGTAGTTTGTACCACTAGAGTCATCCATAATTAGCATATAAAATCCCTTTGGGTGTAATCATTCTTTAAATATAAATCTATATCTCCTTTAAAGTAATCATTTCACAATTTCCTACCAACTAAATTTTCAAAAATATTAGTTCTATATGGAAATATATTGGGAATAAGAAACAGTTCCCAACAAAATAAACATGTGCATAGTATTTAAAGTGGTAGTAAACCATGGCAAGTAACAAAACAAAAAAAAAAAACAATCCCCTTCAAGGTAATGGCATAATGTGCTATTATACATCACATACTAGCACATTATGAAATACTTACCTTAGAATGAAGCCCTCCAGCAGCATGCTGTCACCACTTGGACAGGGCTTCCTTCCAGGTTTGTGAGCTCCAGCTATGCGAGTGGCCAGGACCGCAATGACATCACTCTCATGTATGCGCAGGAGAGGCTTTGGCTTTGGTACGAAGCTCTATAGAGCCAGTATGTTATGCCGGACCTTCAGACCGCATGCGTCGGTGACGTCACCGGCTGTATCCTAAACACCACAAGTTTTAGAGATATTCACTGTAAATACAGGTAAGCCGTATTATAGCCTTATTATAGCCGTATTATCCAATTCAGAAAAAAGGGTTTACTACCACTAGGGATGGGCCCGGTGTTCGATTCGAACCCATGTTCGAATCGAGCACCGGGCGTTCGCTCGCTCGGCGAGCCCAGAACTATTGGGGCCGCTCGCATCAAATTCGTGTGATGCGAGCGGCCCGCAATGCATTGCGCTAGTCGCAGTGCAATGTTGGCTGATGATTGGCCAAGCATGCACTGTGACCCCGCATGCTTGGCCAATCACAGCGCCGGCAGCGAGGAAAGCCATAATTGGCTACAGGCAGGATGCCTGTAGCCAATTATAGCTCAGGGGCTTTAGTACACGCCCCACGGTATAAGAGGCCGCCGCGGCTGCCTCGCATATTATGTTTCAGTCACAGTGTCAGCGTGTCAGTGTGTTGCTAACTGCTGACAAGATATGCTCTATTTCTGGGGATTTGTGTGTGCGTGCTGTTAGAACAGCATTGCAGTATCACATCTGGGGGGTGTCTATAGGTGGCCTGTGAAGGGGGGCAGGTTTCCTGTGCTTAGAACTTTCCCTGCAAAAAAGTGTCATTTTTGCAGGAAAAAAGCTATTTAAAAGCACTTGCGGCTAATGAATTGATGGCTCCTGTAACACAGAGAACTGTCATTCATTAATAAAAAACAAAAAAAAAGCGTGGGGGTCCCCCCAAATTCAATAACCAGGCCCTTCAGGTCTGGGATGGATATTAAGGGGAACCCCAGCCAAAAAAAAAAAAAATTGGCGTAGGGTCCCCCTCAAAATCCATACCAGACCCTTGAGGTCTGGGATGGATTTTAAGGGGAACCCTAGCCAAAAAAAATGGCGTGGGGTCCCCCTCAAAATCCATACCAGACCCTTATCCGAGCACACAACCTGGCAGGCCACAGGAAAAGAGGGGGGGACGAGAGCGGCCCCCCTCCCGCCTGAACCGTACCAGGCCACATGCCCTCAACATTGGGAGGGTGCTTTGGGGTCCCCCCCAAAGCACCTTGTCCCCATGTTGATGAGGACAAGGGCCTCTTCCCCACAACCCTGGCCATTGGTTGTGGGGGTCTGCGGGCGGGGGGCTTATCGGAATCTGGAAGCCCCCTTTAACAAGGGGACCCCCAGATCCCAGCCCCTCCTGTGTGAAATGGTAAGGGGGTACAAAAGTACCCCTACCATTTCACCAAAAAAGTGTCAAAAATGTTAAAAATGACAGGAGACGGTCTTTGACAATTCCTTTATTAAAATCTTCTTTCTTCTTTCTTCATCCTTCGGTTTCTTCATCTTCTCCTTCCGTCATCTTCTTCCACCTTCTTCCATCTTCTTCTTCCTCCGATCCGCTTCTTCTTGCACTGGTCTTCTCGTCCTTCTCGTCCGGCATCTTCTTCCGTCGGCGTCGGTGTCGGTGTCTCTTCTTGGGCCACTCCGCACAATGGGAGGCTCCCGCTGTGTGAGGCTCCGCTCCGTCTGACAGGTCTTTTATAATGGAGGGCACCTGGTGACCCCGCCCCCTCTGACACACGGGGACATCATGGGGAATTCCCTATGGCTTTCCCCATGACGTCAGAGGGGGGCAGGGTCACCAGGTGCCCTTCGTTATAAAAGACCTGTCAGACGGAGCGGAGCCTCACACAGCGGGAGTCTCCCATTGCGCGGAGCGGCCCAAGAAGAGACACCGACGCTGACGGAAGAAGATGCCGGACGAGAAGGACGAGAAGACCAGTGCAAGAAGAAGCGGATCGGAGGAAGAAGAAGATGGAAGAAGATGGAAGAAGATGACGGAAGGAGAAGATGAAGAAACCGAAGGATGAAGAAAGAAGAAAGAAGATTTTAATAAAGGAATTGTCAAAGACCGTCTCCTGTCATTTTTAACATTTTTGACACTTTTTTGGTGAAATGGTAGGGGTACCCTTACCATTTCACACAGGGGGGGCTGGGATCTGGGGGTCCCCTTGTTAAAGGGGGCTTCCAGATTCCGATAAGCCCCCCGCCCGCAGACCCCCACAACCAATGGCCAGGGTTGTGGGGAAGAGGCCCTTGTCCTCATCAACATGGGGACAAGGTGCTTTGGGGGGACCCCAAAGCATCCTCCCAATGTTGAGGGCATGTGGCCTGGTACGGTTCAGGCGGGAGGGGGGCCGCTCTCGTCCCTCCCTCTTTTCCTGCGGCCTGCCAGGTTGCGTGCTCGGATAAGGGTCTGGTATGGATTTTGAGGGGGACCCCACGCCATTTTTTTTGGCTAGGGTTCCCCTTAAAATCCATCCCAGACCTCAAGGGTCTGGTATGGATTTTGAGGGGGACCCAAGCCCATTTTTTTTTTTTTTTTGGCTGGGGTTCCCCTTAATATCCATCCCAGACCTGAAGGGCCTGGTTATTGAATTTGGGGGGACCCCCACGCTTTTTTTTTTTTTCATTTTTTTTATTTTTTATCAATGACTTTTTTTTTATGAATGACTTTCAGTTTCAATGAATGACTGTTCTCTGTATTACGGGAGCCGTCAATACACATTAGCCGCGAGTGATTTTAAATAGCTTTTTTACTTGCAAAAATGACACTTTTTGCAGAGACAGTTCTAAACACGGGAAACATGCGCCCCTTTACAGGCATACTATAGACACCCCCAGGTACGAAATTTAAAGGAATATTACACTTTTATTGTTTCAATTTAAGCATTATTAAAATCACTGCTCCTGAAAAAACTGCCGTTTTTTAAAAAATTGTTTGCATTGATACATGTCCCCTGGGGCAGGACCCAGGTCCCCAAACACTTTTTATGACATTAACATGCATATTAGCCTTTAAAATTAGCACTTTTAATTTTGAGCGTTCGCATCCATTAAAACTAATAGGGTTCTAAAGCTCGCACGGACTTTAGGTCCGTTCGCGGGTTCTGGTGCGAGCCGAACGGGGGGGTGTTCGGCTCATCCCTAACTACCACTTTAAGCAGCTAGCAAACTAGGGACTCCACAATTATTCACACCATATCTACCTAAGCTTTGTTTATCCCCCATAGTTTAACAGAAGCAGTGCTGTCAATCCAGAAAAGCAATGGACAGGATTAGGCGTGGCCAGGTGCTGACTGACAAGCTGCAACATTTTCTCATTCCATTGCAGTGCAAGCAGACACAGCCAACATGAGAGTGACAATGTTACTCCAAATTGAGAAGCAGTGCAGCATAATTTCCAGAGCATCACAGGTGGACTTCTTTAGGTGGGCTTTATCACTGGGAGATGGGAGATTATAGATGATTAGCATGCAAACGTACCATAGTAACATAGTTACCATAGTACATTAGCAAAAAAGAAAAGATTTTCTGATAATTGATACTGTGAGTGTAGCCAGGCACTATATTATACTTTGCTGATAGCATCTCAGAGATGTTTTAAAACAACTTTCAATCCTTGGTGTGTCCCTGGGTGGGCATTTTGTAAAAGCACATAGTTCTCAAACTGTCAGGGCTGGGCTCAACCCTTCCTTCTCTGAGCTGGCCGCTCAGCTGTCGGCTAATTGCCAGATCCTATCTCTTCACAGTTACTCAGCTGTTGATATCCTGCTCGTCAGTCCTGCCTACTTAAGCCATCCAGTCCAGAGGAGCTTTGCATTCACCTTGGTCAACATCACAGAAACGATCTCCTGCGATCCTGTTCAAGACTTACTTTGCTGACATCCCTTCTGGCTCCAGATCCTGCTTGCTGTTCCACTACATTGATCCCTGACTTCTGGCTTGGCTGACTATCCGTTCCAGTTACTGAACTTTGACTACGTTTGTTCTTTTTACTTTTATTATCAAACACGTGTGATTTAACTGTACTTCTGTCTCAGCCTGATTTCATGGTTTCTGACACAATAACATCCATCACCTTGCTTATGAAATAATGGCAATATCTGTTGTAGTCCAGGGAACTCCTTGACACCCACTCAGCTGTCACGAGGCTTGACCGGCACAGGTTGTCACACAAACAGGAAGTGGAACAGTACAAAACAGTTTCCAAACCACTGTGACATTTAATACAGCCAGAAGATGGAGCACAAGAGTTTGTCCTGTAATATTTCCACAAGCATGGTTTGCACATTCCTTTTTCTAAATTATTGTTCAAGTTACACTTTAACTCAAACCTATAGCATGTGGAATAAAATCTAAAAGGAAAACAATAAATTCTAAGAAGGAAAAAAGTAAAAATAATTTATTGCACATGTGTCTCCTGCTTGGGGTGCTTGCTGACATATAACATCTTAGTTTATGTCTGCTTTCCTAGCTCTCCACACTTACAATATTTACTTGCTTTTATGGAAATGTTTTACGAGTGTTATGAACCCAGTGTAAAGAAAGTATAGCAATCACCCAAAAGCAAGAGTTTTTGTGTATGACAGCCAGGTTATCAAAGCGTTTTTCTCCACAAGAAACTAGTTACAGTATAGCTGAACTAGGGTGCAAAGATGATGAATTGATCTGTTGAAAAACTAAACACTTTCAGTAAAGAAGATATTTTAAATGGACCAGAACTTCAAGGCAGCCAGTATTTGAAAACAGGTGATTCATGCTGTTTAATCTTGCTTAACCAAAGCAGAGAAAAGTTTTCTTCAATACAGAATCTTTTACAAGTTCCATGCCGATTTTTATCATAGTAGCTATTTTTTTGGGGGGGTTTATTGAAGTAAACGTCTTACCCACATGTATTGGTAAAAACAGAATTGATTTAAACCAAATGCTGTAAGCTTATAGATATGTACCGTCTATGTTTAATAAATTAACCTTCTAAAAGATTTGTACTTATTATTTAGATTTTAGACACCCTGTACAACTTCAATACCAAGATTGTTTGCAATTGAGATTTTACATTGTCTATCTGACTGCAAATTTACTTCTGTGACTTCATTTGGGATTTAACTTCTTTCTGCCTGCAATCTATATATTAACATTGCCCAGTATGTTGCCCCATGCTAAGGAGAAGAGCCAAAATGTCCTACCATAGAAAGCCAACACTTTGCACGGCTTGTTTTTTCTTAATCCTGGCTGTCACTGACTGCTTAGAGCCTCACTGAGGACCAATCAGAGTAGATCCCAATCATGTGATCACTATGTCCACTATGACATACTGATCACATGCATGCTGAAGGCCTTTTAATAAAACAAGCCTTCAGACTAAAGATGGCATTGTAGCTGACACTGCAGCCTGAAGATGACAGTAATCATGTAATCAGTAATTAAATTGTCAGATACTATTATAGTATTAAAGGTATTAATTAATTAAAAAGAAAAAACAGAGCAGGGGTTTTATTAAAACAGTTACCAAACAAAGCATTACATGTTCTAAGAAAGGAAAACCTCAAATAATTTACATATATAAAATAGTCTTCAAGTTTTAATCAACTTAATTGAAGCATTGGGGTTGATTTACTAAAACTGGGGAGTGCAAAATCTGGTACAGCTCTGCATAGAATCCATAAGCTTCCATTTTTTTTTGTCAAAGCTTGAATTGTGAACGCTGAAGTGAGAAGTTGATTGGCTACCATGCACAGCCGCACTAGATTTGCCTTTGAGATTGTTGTTATTGTTGTTTGATCAGTCAATAATTGTATCTATGGTTTTATCTATGTAACAATAAAATATTGGAGTCCCAGTTTCCCACTGTATGTCATGTTCAGGGATCTGCTACAAAGTTTTGTGGATGCAATCTAATTTTTTATAGTATAGTTGACTTTGATGTTATATTTTTGGAGCGTTGAGCTTTAATTTGGCGAGCAAAAGGGCTCCGGCTTTGTTCCCTAATGTATAGTAATTGGCTTTTGCTATTTTAAGGTTGTACTCCTGAATTTGTAAAGTAAAAGCGATCTAAGTTTTTGTCTTCTGTCAAGGGGTTCACTTGCTAATTTGCAAGTGGGGGTCTGTTTGTTTTGTTGTCCTAAGTGGGCAATTTGGGAAAAGACCTCTTCAATTTGTGTTCTAGTATGCAGTTTGATGAGTAAACCACGCATATATGCCTTATACGTGGACCACAATACAAACCGGTCTGTATCTGGTTAATCATTAAGTTCAAAAAATTAGTTATGTTCATTAGTAGCACCTTGCACCTTGTCCCCATGTTGATGGAGAAGGGCCTCATCCCCACAACCCTTGCCCGGTGGTTGTGGGGGTCTGCGAGTGGGGGGCTTATTTTTGGGGGGTCCCCACGCCATTTTTTTTAAATTTTGGTGCAGGGCTTCCCTTAATATCCATACCAGACCTGAAGGATAGGAATTGGGTCGTATAATGTGTAACTTGCTTATGCCAACCGTTAAAGTATTTCAATGTTCAATGTTCTTGTGTCTCTTTCCCGTTTCCCTTCCCAACCTTAAAAGTTCAGGTACTTAAATTTTTCTAGGACAAAGTGTTGTTTTTTCCCTTCTTCCTAGACGATGAGGACATGGCCTAAATGACAGGGGGAGTGTGTAGCGCTGGCTCCTGACGAGCATGCGCTATGTGTTTTCAAAGTTAAATATTCCTGAAACCACAGTTGGGTTTTGGAGCTAATTACGCCAAATTATGGTTTCAGTACCAGTCTGGCTGGACTGTACTGAGTCCTACTTGGCCGCAGGTGTCGCTGTCACCGCCAGCAAGTATGGGAATGCAGTTTAATTAGGTGTATTTGATACTCTTCTTTCTCTCAGAACCAGCCCAGTGGGAGTGTCGTCCTGCTGTGCATCCTGGGAAAAGGTATTTAGGGTACTGAGATCACGTGTTTCAGGGTTCCGGTCCAGTCCAGAAGATATCTTTTGTCTGTTTGGTCCTGGTCCTCCTGACCAGCCCCCATGGCCCTTCTGGCCTGGGGTGCGAAACCATGCAATTCCGAGTCTCTGGGCTGGATAGCCCAAGGCGAAGCAACTGCAGGGACAGGCCTGAATGGATATCAGGG
Organism: Lithobates sylvaticus; assembly: GCA_028564925.1. NCBI lineage: Eukaryota > Metazoa > Chordata > Amphibia > Anura > Ranidae > Lithobates > Lithobates sylvaticus. Next base: position 158,453,142 of record CM053027.1, on the reverse strand, counting down.
CCTAATCATTCAAAATTGGTCCGGTGCCGTCTCGTCTAAGGAGAGGCCCAGCAACTGGAGAAGCATCCAGGGAAGGACTCCTCGGGAGAGGGCAATGCCCAAGGCTGGTTGCTCGGTAGGAGCCTGGAGGTTCAGTTGAAGGACACTAAATGGATCTGCACTCATACGGTATCGCCGGACCGGCTGCAAGATACTGGTAATGTATGATAGCTATCTAAATTTGTCTAAGTCCCTTAGTTCTACAACCAAGTCTGTGGCAGAGACTTTTGTTCAAGTGTTCTACAACCAATTCTGTGGCAGAGACTTTGCTTTACCTAACACGCTATCAGCTGCTAGGCCTAGTGAGTGGAGGTCAATCCGGTGGTTGTGGAAATCCAGCTGTGAAACAGTAATTCTCTGGATTTCTATAGTGAGAGACTTCTTACCTTTGCAGTATCCAAAAGTACCTGGACTTTTACCCTAACCCTCTACCCTACATTTAAGAGACTGTTTTATCTTTTAGAATAAATAACCCAAAAAAGGAAGATTAAGTGTCAGTTTCCACATTTCTTTGGGCCATCTACCACGGGAACCCCTAGACGGAGACGAGGTGAAAAAAGTAACGGTAAGCCCAATAAAACCATCAGCTCCTTTGGAGGTCAGTGCTACACATTGATACATGTCCCCTGGGGCAGGACCCAGGTCCCCAAACACTTTTTATGACAATACCATGCATATAAGCCTTTAAAATTAGCACTTTTGATTTCTTCCATAGACTTTTAAAGGGTGTTCCGCGGACACCCAAAATTGTTCTCTGAACTCGAACATAAAGCTCATCCCTGTTTGTTAGACAATTGTGAAAGAGTATCAGGATCTGCAAGGAGGGAAGGATTGAGTCTCCATAAGCTTGGCAGGTTCAGTCGACAGTCTCCTATAATTATGGATACAGGTGCATGGTCAGCCAATGGGATGCTTCGTATCTTTGATTCCGTCATTTCCTGGAGTGTTATCTGTTTTCTGTCTGTTATGAAGAAATCGATGCGAGAATATGATAGCTGGGGTGAAGAGACGTAAGAATAATCCTGTTCTGACCCATGTTGGCATCTCCATATATCAGAGTACCTTTGTGTGGAGGAAGGGATTCAGAGCCTGGACGATGGTGTCGGACTGTGGATGTAGTGTCAATGTCAGGGTTGCCAGTCATATTAAAGTCCCCACGGAGGATGATTCTACCTTTTTGGGATTGTAGTAGTTTCTTGTGTAGTCGGTAGTGGAATCATAGTTACTGTTTGTTTGGCCCGTATAAGTTGACCAGTGTGTAGGTGGTTCGATTGATATTGCATATCAGGATTAAGTAGCGATCCTGAGGGTCTGTGACGATTTGATGCAGTTTAAATTGAAGGGAGTTTTGGTTAGCCATGAGAACTTTGTTATTTTTCTTTGAAATTGCAGCCAGGAAGAGCTGATCTTAGTTTTTTTAGTTTAAATGTGTGTGTTTTTGGTGATGCAAAGTGGGTTTCTTGCACTAGGATGAAGTCAGCTTTTTGACTATTGGCTTCCATAAGTAGTGCAGATCTTTTTTGAGGGGAGTTTAGTCCTCTGGCATTTATGGAGACAATCTTGAAGGCCATGGCAATTATTGTATCACAAAGAAAGAGTCCCCATGCTGTGCGCGTGCCACAAGGTATCTATTATCCAGGAGGAAGTAGCAAGAGTCTTACTTGGATAGTAATGACTAAGTGTCAACTGGTGCAAAGGTTAGGTAAGATCTGTATAAAAAATGAGAGTCCGAAAGAAAAGAGAAAAATTGGGGCTCAATGGGCAGTAGTTTCTGCCACTGTAAAGTGGGGGGGGGTACTGGTCCACTGATTGTCAGGTAGGTCAGGGACTTCTCAATAAGGACAACAGGTTCTATTGGACAGTTATGCAGTTACCCAGCCTGTGGGTGAGTAGAGGTGGAAAAGGGTCTGTGGTGCAGTATTAGGCATTTTGATATGCCCCTCCTGTTTCCATGTAGGTAGGCGTTTGGGCAGCTGGATCCATCTCTTCCTCCAGAAGTATGTGCCACTGTCTCAGCAGTTTGAGGCCTGCAGAGAGGGTTCTCACTGCTTGAGTTTTGTTTTAATGGGTGATAAGCAACTTAGTGGGGAAGCCCCATTTGTAGGGGATTTTGTGATTTTGGAGAGCTTTGGTGATCGTTGTCCGCGATTTTCTATAGTTGCTTTGGAAAGATCAGCATATAGGGCTACCATGGAGAAGAGGTCAGGTAGTCTCACTGTGCATTTTGCTGCATACATGATTCTTCACTTACTAGTGAAAAAATGTGTATGGGCAAGCACATCCCTGGATGAAGAGGCTGGGAGGTGTGGAGTCTTGGGGAATCTGTGCTCCCTGTTAATTTCCAGATCGCGGGCATTTTATTCAGGAATCAGGGTGCGCATCAGGGTTTGCAGGTATTGTACCAAGTCGTTTGGTTGGATCGATCAGGGCTATTGCAAAACGTTATGTTGTTTCTCCTGGAGCTATTCTCCAGGTCTGTTCGAGATTGATCAGTTGGATCTCATCATCATGGTCAGCAATAGGGATGAGCCGAACACCCCGGGTTCGGTTCGAACCAGAACCTTCGAACGGACCGAAAGTTCGCGCGAATTTTCGAACCCTATACGTTATAATGGACGCGAACGTTCGAAATCAAAAGTGCTAATTACAACGGCCAATATGCATGTTAATGTCATAAAACAGGTTTGGGGACCCGGGTCCTGCCCCAGGGGACATATATCAATGCAAAAAGAACTTTTAAAAACTAACGTTTTTTCGGGAGCAGTCATTTTAATGATGCATAAAGTGAAAAAAAAAAAGTGACATTTTCCTTTAAATATGGTACCTGGGGGGTGTCCAAAGTATGCCTGTGAAGTGGCATGTGTTTCCCGTGTTTTAGAACTGTCCTTGCACAAAATGACATTTGTAAAGGAAAAAAAGAAGCCATTTAAAACCACTTGCGGCTTTAGGTTTGATCTTAAGTAGAATCTGAACAGGTACATTATGAAGTGTAGCTCCATCCCAAAAAAATCTATTTTTAAGCTTTTTGGAGAACATAGGGAGGGGTTATCACCCCTGTAACATTTGCTGTCTTTGCACATCTGTTCAGAACATGTCACCTCACTTTCCGTCCCAATGACAAATGTTTTTGGAAAAGTGGGGTTTTAATTGAAACAAGGATTGGTGATAAAGTATCAGTAGAGAGGAGATACCTTTTTCCCAAATTAAATCTAACAGGATAGAATTTCCCTTCCTAGGGGTAGATTTCCTCTCACTTCCTGTTTTCTCTTTCCATTTGCAAGTAGGAGTCGTTTGTAAGTTGGATGTTTGAAAGTAGGGGCCTGGCGTATATACTCTGCAGAAATTTGCCCTATTAGATGTTGGTGTAGCCACAAGACTGGTGGGCACAGGAATGGGCCCTGCTGTGAGTTAATAGATCAAGATTTGTAATTGCATGCACCTGTTGAACAGGGCAGAAAAATTGGGGGTGGTGGTGGTGGTGGTGGTGGACGGTTTTGCCACAAGACTGTAAGCTCTCACAGTTACTCTTGGTGGGCGCAGGAATGGGCCCTGCTGTGAGTTATTAGATCAAGATTTGTAATTGCAAGCACCTGATGAACAGGGCAGAAAAATTGGGCCTTTGGCGGTGGTGGTGGACGGTGTTGCCACAAGACTGTATGCCCTCATAGTTACTCTTGGTGGGCGCAGGAATGGGCCCTGCTGTGAGTTATTAGATCAAGATTTGTAATTGCAAGCACCTGATGAACAGGGCAGAAAAATTGGGCCTTTGGCGGTGGTGGTGGACGGTGTTGCCACAAGACTGCAGGCCCTCATAGTTACTCTTGGTGGGCGCAGGAATGGGCCCTGCTGTGAACTATTAGATCAAGATTTGTAATTACCCGCCCCTGTTAAACAGGGGCTGAAAAATTGTGCCTTAGGCACTGGTGCTGGTGCCACAACACTGCAACCCCTCACAGAGACTGTACTTGGAGCACAGCAGTCACACGTGTTGCGAAGCATTTTTTTAAAAAAAATTGTAAGTACACGCCCTGTTAAACAGGGGCTGAAAAATTGTGCCTTAGGCACTGGTGCTGGTGCCACAACACTGCAACCCGGCCCTCACAGATACTGTACTTGGAGCACAGCAGTCACACGTGTTGCGAATCATTTTTTTAAAAAATTGTAAGTACACGCCCCTGTTAAACAGGGGCTGAAAAATTGTGCCTTAGGCACTGGTGCTGGTGCCACAAACACTGCAACACGGCCCTCACAGAGACTGTACTTGGAGCACAGCAGTCACACGTGTTGCGAAGCATTTTTTTAAAAAATTGTAAGTACACGCCCCTGTTAAACAGGGGCTGAAAAAAATTGTGCCTTAGGCACTGGTGCTGGTGCCACAACACTGCAACACGGCCCTCACAGAGACTGTACTTGGAGCACAGCAGTCACACGTGTTGCGAAGCATTTTTTTAAAAAATTGTAAGTACACGCCCCTGTTAAACAGGGGCTGAAAAATTGTGCCTTAGGCACTGGTGCTGGTGCCACAACACTGCAACACGGCCCTCACAGAGACTGTACTTGGAGCACAGCAGTCACACGTGTTGCGAAGCATTTTTTTAAAAAATTGTAAGTACACGCCCCTGTTAAACAGGGGCTGAAAAATTGTGCCTTAGGCACTGGTGCTGGTGCCACAACACTGCAACACGGCCCTCACAGAGACTGTACTTGGAGCACAGCAGTCACACGTGTTGCGAAGCATTTTTTTAAAAAATTGTAAGTACACGCCCCTGTTAAACAGGGGCTGAAAAATTGTGCCTTAGGCACTGGTGCTGTGGCATGGATCATTGAGGAGGAGGAAGAGGATAGTCAGTGAACATAAGAGGACAGTCACTCAGCATCAGCATAGGCAGTCTTGAAGGGATGTGACATTAAAAATTATTCGGTTATATCCGCCTCAGGTGCCTGGTAGCTGGTGGTGATCCAAGACTGATTCATTTTGATGAATGTCAGTCGATCAACCGAGGCGGTGGACAGGCGCACCCTATGATCAGTCACAAATCCTCCAGCAGCACTGAATGTGCGTTCGGAAAGAACGCTGGAGGCAGGACAGGCCAGTAGCTCAATTGCATACTGTGCAAGCTCTGGCCAGTGATCCATCCTCAGGACCCAGTAAGCCAGAGGATTTTCGGTGGGAAAGGTGTCCAAGTCTGACCTTGCCCCAAGGTATTCCTGCACCATGTATATCAGACGCTGGCGATGGTTGCTGGAACCGATCATACCTTGGGGCTGCGGACTAAAAAATTGTCTGAACGCATCGGTCAGACGTCCACCTTCCCCACCGCTCCTTCTGCCACTGACCGAAGCCTCAGCAACTCGTCGCCCAGGACCAGGAGTTTGTAGCCTCCCAGTTTCTGGGAACGCGTTGCACAGACCTTTCTGCAAGGCCTCCCTGAGATGTCTCATCCTCTGCTCCCTCTGCGACGGCAAGATAAGGTCCGCAACCTTACCCTTGTACCGCGGATCAAGGAGAGTGGCCAGCCAGTAATGGTCCCTCTCCTTGATCCGAAGAACACGAGGATCCTTCCGCAGGCTTTGCAGGATCAGGGAGGCCATGCAGCGTAGGTTAGCTGAGGCATTCGGTCCGGAGTCTTCTGGGTCACTGAGGATGACATGATCGCCAGCCACCTCCTCCCAGCCACGTACAAGTCCACTGGCTTGTTGGGACTGTACATCATCCCTAAAAGACTGCTGCTGCTGATGCTGAGTGCCAGGCTCCACCTCCATGCTCACACAATCCTCCTCCTCCTCCTCCTCCTCCTCCTCCTCATCCTCTTCCTGTGTGATGGGTGGGACAGAAGGAACACTGTCCGGATAAAGGGGGCCTTGAGAGGCAAGGAAGTCCTCCTCTTCCTGCCTCTGTTCTGCCTCAAGTGCCCTGTCCATTATCCCACGCAGCGTATGCTCCAACAGGTGGACAAGAGGGACAGTGTCACTGATGCATGCACTGTCACTGCTCACCATCCTCGTGGCCTCCTCAAATGGTGAGAGGACAGTGCATGCATCCCTGATCATGCTCCACTGACGTGGGGAAAAAAAAAAAACCAAGCTCCCCTGACCCTGTCCTGGTGCCGTAGTCGCAAAGGTACTCATTGATGGCCCTCTGCTGCGTGTGCAGTCGCTGCAGCATGGCCAACGTTGAGTTCCACCTGGTGGGCATGTCAGATATTAGGCGGTTCTTGGGCAGGTTCAGCTCCTTTTGCAGCTCAGTCAGCCGAGCACTGGCATTATAAGATCGGCGGAAATGCACACAGACTTTCCTGGCCTGCCTCAGGACATCCTGTAAGCCTGGGAACCTGCCCAAGAACCGCTGCACCACCAGGTTGAGGACGTGAGCCATGCAGGGCACATGGGTGAGCTGCCCCTGTCGCAGGGCGGAGAGGAGGTTGGTGCCATTGTCAGAAACGACCATTCCTGGCTTAAGCTGACGTGGCGTCAACCACCTCTCGGCCTGCCCCTGCAGAGCTGCCAGAACCTCTGGCCCAGTGTGGCTCCTGTCCCCCAAACACACCAGCGCAAGCACGGCATGGCATCTTTTTGCCTGCGTACTTGCGTAGCCCCTTGTACGCCTACGGAGCACCGCTGGTTCCAAGGACAGAGCACTGGAGGAAGAAGAAGAGGAGGGGGTGGAGGAGAGAGGTGTGTCACAACCAGTAGCAGTAGTCGCGTTTTGGAGGCGTGGTGGCGGAACAACCTCCAACACTACTGCACCTTGTCCTGCATCCCTCCCAGCTGCCAATAGAGTGACCCAATGGGCCGTGAAAGAAAGGTACCGTCCCTGTCCATGCCTGCTGGACCATGAGTCAGCGGTAATATGCACCTTACCGCTGACCGCCCTGTCCAGCGAGGCATGGACATTGCCCTCCACATGCCGGTAGAGAGACGGAATCGCCTTCCGCGAGAAAAAGTGGCGTTTGGGAACCTGCCACTGAGGAACCGCACATTGAACAAACTCACGGAAGGGGGCCGAGTCTACCAACTGAAAAGGCAGCAGTTGAAGTGCTAGCAATTTAGCAAGGCTAGCATTCAACCGCTGGGCATGTGGATGGCTGGGAGTGTACTTCTTTCTACGGTCCAGCAGCTGGGGCAGGGAAATTTGCCTGCTGCATTCGGACGTCGGTGTACTGCAAGTACTTGGTTGTGACACACCGAATTCTACACCTTCAGTCCTCTCAGAGCAGCTTTCAGAGAGGACTGAAGGTGTAGTGGGGATGGAGATCCCAGCTGAGGAGGAGCAAGGAGAGGTCCGCTTAGTTCTTTGGTGTGGGTCTTTTATGTGTGCCTGCCAACGAGCTGCATGGCAGGTCGCCATATGTCTGGTCATGCTTGTCGTGCCCAAGCGGCTGATGTTTTGGCCACGCGAGATACGCTTGAGACAAATATTGCAAATAGCAGTGGTGCGATCTGCTGCACTCGTCTCAAAAAAGGCCCACACCAAAGAACTTTTCTGATAACGTGCAGAGGCAGCGCCCTGCACAGGCGGAGCTCTGCGGTGTTGTACAGTTGCTGTGCTGGCCTCTACCTGGCCTCCAGGGGGCATCCTGCCTCGTTGGACATGTGACGCCGCATCCTCCTCCTCCTCGTCCTCCTCCTCATCCTCTCTCCCTTGAGGCACCCACGTGGAGTCAGTGACCTCATCATCCCCTCCCTCTTAACCACTAGAGCAAACCTGGCAGTAAGCTGCAGCTGGTGGAACTGTACTGCCAGATTCCTCAAGCTGGGTATCGTCATCCGAGCCTTCGAATCGTTGGGCATCCTCCTGGAGCATGTACCCAACACTGTGCTCAAAGAGTTCGGGGGACTCCTCAGGAGGACATGGTGGGTCTAGGGAAGGGGTGGCTGATGATGCTCTGTCAGTACCCTGAGCCTGGGTGAGAGAGGATGAGGAGGATGAGGAGGGCTTGGTCATCCATTCTACCAAGCCTTCAGCATGATGCGGCTCCACATGTCCAGCTGCCGAAAACAAAGACGCGCGTGTCCCATGGCCACGTGCTGATGACGATGCACGACCACGTCCACGTCCACGGCCACGTCCACTAGAAACAGAGCCTGCCTGCCCTGTGTTCTTGGCTCTGCACGCTCTGCCTCCCCTTGGCGGTCTTCCAGCCATTGTAGTCGGTAGTCCTGTGGGTGCTGCTGAGAAGAAAATATAGGAGCTCTGTGTGATGCCACTAACACACTAGAAGTCCTATGGGTGCTTCTGCAAAGAAAATAGAGGAGCTCTGTGTGATGCCACTAACACACTAGAAGTCCTATGGGTGCTTCTGCAAAGAAAATAGAGGAGCTCTGTGTGATGCCACTAACACACTAGAAGTCCTGTGGGTGCTTATGCAAAGAAAATAGAGGAGCTCTGTGTGATGCCACTAACACACTAGAAGTCCTGTGGGTGCTTATGCAAAGAAAATAGAGGAGCTCTGTGTGATGCCACTAACACACTAGAAGTCCTGTGGGTGCTGCTGAGAAGAATATATAGGAGCTCTGTGTGATGCCACTAACACACTAGAAGTCCCTATGGGTGCTTCTGCAAAGAAAATAGAGGAGCTCTGTGTGATGCCACTAACACACTAGAAGTCCTGTGGGTGCTGCTGAGAAGAATATATAGGAGCTCTGTGTGATGCCACTAACACACTAGAAGTCCTATGGGTGCTTCTGCAAAGAAAATAGAGGAGCTCTGTGTGATGCCACTAACACACTAGAAGTCCTGTGGGTGCTTCTGCAAAGAAAATAGAGGAGCTCTGTGTGATGCCACTAACACACTAGAAGTCCTGTGGGTGCTTATGCAAAGAAAATAGAGGAGCTCTGTGTGATGCCACTAACACACTAGAAGTCCTGTGGGTGCTTATGCAAAGAAAATAGAGGAGCTCTGTGTGATGCCACTAACACACTAGAAGTCCTGTGGGTGCTGCTGAGAAGAATATATAGGAGCTCTGTGTGATGCCACTAACACACTAGAAGTCCTATGGGTGCTTCTGCAAAGAAAATAGAGGAGCTCTGTGTGATGCCACTAACACACTAGAAGTCCTGTGGGTGCTTATGCAAAGAAAATAGAGGAGCTCTGTGTGATGCCACTAACACACTAGAAGTCCTGTGGGTGCTTATGCAAAGAAAATAGAGGAGCTCTGTGTGATGCCACTAACACACTAGAAGTCCTGTGGGTGCTTATGCAAAGAAAATAGAGGAGCTCTGTGTGATGCCACTAACACACTAGAAGTCCTGTGGGTGCTGCTGAGAAGAATATATAGGAGCTCTGTGTGATGCCACTAACACACTAGAAGTCCTGTGGGTGCTTCTGCAAAGAAAATAGAGGAGCTCTGTGTGATGCCACTAACACACTAGAAGTCCTGTGGGTGCTTATGCAAAGAAAATAGAGGAGCTCTGTGTGATGCCACTAACACACTAGAAGTCCTGTGGGTGCTTATGCAAAGAAAATAGAGGAGCTCTGTGTGATGCCACTAACACACTAGAAGTCCTGTGGGTGCTGCTGAGAAGAATATATAGGAGCTCTGTGTGATGCCACTAACACACTAGAAGTCCTATGGGTGCTTCTGCAAAGAAAATAGAGGAGCTCTGTGTGATGCCACTAACACACTAGAAGTCCTGTGGGTGCTGCTGAGAAGAATATATAGGAGCTCTGTGTGATGCCACTAACACACTAGAAGTCCTGTGGGTGCTTATGCAAAGAAAATAGAGGAGCTCTGTGTGATGGGACTAACACACTTCAAGTCCTATAGGTGCTTCTGGAAAGAAAATATAGCTCTGTGTGTGTGATGGGACTAACACACTTCAAGTCCTATAGGTGCTTCTGGGAAGAAAATATAGCTCTGTGTGTGTAATGGGACTAACACACTTCAAGTCCTATAGGTGCTTCTGGGAAGAAAATATAGCTCTGTGTGTGTAATGGGACTAACACACTTCAAGTCCTATAGGTGCTTCTGGGAACAAAATATAGCTCTGTGTGTGTGATGGGACTAACACACTTCAAGTCCTATAGGTGCTTCTGGGAAGAAAATATAGCTCTGTGTGTGTAATGGGACTAACACACTTCAAGTCCTATAGGTGCTTCTGGGAAGAAAATATAGCTCTGTGTGTGTGATGGACTAACACACTTCAAGTCCTATAGGTGCTTCTGGGAAGAAAATATAGCTCTGTGTGTGTAATGGGACTAACACACTTCAAGTCCTATAGGTGCTTCTGGGAACAAAATATAGCTCTGTGTGTGTAATGGGACTAACACACTTCAAGTCCTATAGGTGCTTCTGGGAAGAAAATATAGCTCTGTGTGTGTGATGGGACTAACACACTTCAAGTCCTATAGGTGCTTCTGGGAACAAAATATAGCTCTGTGTGTGTAATGGGACTAACACACTTCAAGTCCTATAGGTGCTTCTGGGAAGAAAAATATAGCTCTGTGTGTGTAATGGGACTAACACACTTCAAGTCCTATAGGTGCTTCTGGAAGAAAATATAGCTCTGTGTGTGTAATGGGACTAACACACTTCAAGTCCTATAGGTGCTTCTGGGAAGAAAATATAGCTCTGTGTGTGTAATGGGACTAACACACTTCAAGTCCTATAGGTGCTTCTGGGAAGAAAATATAGCTCTGTGTGTGTAATGGGACTAACACACTTCAAGTCCTATAGGTGCTTCTGGGAACAAAATATAGCTCTGTGTGTGTAATGGGACTAACACACTTCAAGTCCTATAGGTGCTTCTGGGAACAAAATATAGCTCTGTGTGTGTAATGGGACTAACACACTTCAAGTCCTATAGGTGCCTCTGGGAACAAAATATAGGAGCTCTGCCTGCCTGCCACGAACACACTACAAGTCCTATAGGTGCTTCTGGTAACAAAATATAGGAGCTCTGCCTGCCTGCCACTAACACACTACAAGTCCTATAGGTGCTTCTGGGAAGAAAATATAGCTCTGTGTGTGTAATGGGACTAACACACTTCAAGTCCTATAGGTGCTTCTGGGAACAAAGTATAGCTCTTTGTGTGTAATGGGACTAACACACTTCAAGTCCTATAGGTGCTTCTGGGAAGAAAATATAGCTCTGTGTGTGTAATGGGACTAACACACTTCAAGTCCTATAGGTGCTTCTGGGAAGAAAATATAGCTCTGTGTGTGTAATGGGACTAACACACTTCAAGTCCTATAGGTGCTTCTGGGAACAAAAATATAGCTCTGTGTGTGTGATGGGACTAACACACTTCAAGTCCTATAGGTGCTTCTGGGAAGAAAATATAGCTCTGTGTGTGTAATGGGACTAACACACTTCAAGTCCTATAGGTGCTTCTGGGAAGAAAATATAGCTCTGTGTGTGTGATGGGACTAACACACTTCAAGTCCTATAGGTGCTTCTGGGAAGAAAATATAGCTCTGTGTGTGTAATGGGACTAACACACTTCAAGTCCTATAGGTGCTTCTGGGAACAAAATATAGCTCTGTGTGTGTAATGGGACTAACACACTTCAAGTCCTATAGGTGCTTCTGGGAAGAAAATATAGCTCTGTGTGTGTGATGGGACTAACACACTTCAAGTCCTATAGGTGCTTCTGGGAACAAAATATAGCTCTGTGTGTGTAATGGGACTAACACACTTCAAGTCCTATAGGTGCTTCTGGGAAGAAAATATAGCTCTGTGTGTGTAATGGGACTAACACACTTCAAGTCCTATAGGTGCTTCTGGAAGAAAATATAGCTCTGTGTGTGTAATGGGACTAACACACTTCAAGTCCTATAGGTGCTTCTGGGAAGAAAATATAGCTCTGTGTGTGTAATGGGACTAACACACTTCAAGTCCTATAGGTGCTTCTGGGAAGAAAATATAGCTCTGTGTGTGTAATGGGACTAACACACTTCAAGTCCTATAGGTGCTTCTGGGAACAAAATATAGCTCTGTGTGTGTAATGGGACTAACACACTTCAAGTCCTATAGGTGCTTCTGGGAACAAAATATAGCTCTGTGTGTGTAATGGGACTAACACACTTCAAGTCCTATAGGTGCCTCTGGGAACAAAATATAGGAGCTCTGCCTGCCTGCCACGAACACACTACAAGTCCTATAGGTGCTTCTGGTAACAAAATATAGGAGCTCTGCCTGCCTGCCACTAACACACTACAAGTCCTATAGGTGCTTCTGGGAAGAAAATATAGCTCTGTGTGTGTAATGGGACTAACACACTTCAAGTCCTATAGGTGCTTCTGGGAACAAAGTATAGCTCTTTGTGTGTAATGGGACTAACACACTTCAAGTCCTATAGGTGCTTCTGGGAAGAAAATATAGCTCTGTGTGTGTAATGGGACTAACACACTTCAAGTCCTATAGGTGCTTCTGGGAAGAAAATATAGCTCTGTGTGTGTAATGGGACTAACACACTTCAAGTCCTATAGGTGCTTCTGGGAACAAAATATAGCTCTGTGTGTGTGATGGGACTAACACACTTCAAGTCCTATAGGTGCTTCTGGGAAGAAAATATAGCTCTGTGTGTGTAATGGGACTAACACACTTCAAGTCCTATAGGTGCTTCTGGGAAGAAAATATAGCTCTGTGTGTGTAATGGGACTAACACACTTCAAGTCCTATAGGTGCTTCTGGGAACAAAATATAGCTCTGTGTGTGTGATGGGACTAACACACTTCAAGTCCTATAGGTGCTTCTGGGAAGAAAATATAGCTCTGTGTGTGTAATGGGACTAACACACTTCAAGTCCTATAGGTGCTTCTGGGAAGAAAATATAGCTCTGTGTGTGTAATGGGACTAACACACTTCAAGTCCTATAGGTGCTTCTGGGAAGAAAATATAGCTCTGTGTGTGTAATGGGACTAACACACTTCAAGTCCTATAGGTGCTTCTGGGAAGAAAATATAGCTCTGTGTGTGTAATGGGACTAACACACTTCAAGTCCTATAGGTGCTTCTGGGAAGAAAATATAGCTCTGTGTGTGTAATGGGACTAACACACTTCAAGTCCTATAGGTGCTTCTGGGAAGAAAATATAGCTCTGTGTGTGTAATGGGACTAACACACTTCAAGTCCTATAGGTGCTTCTGGGAAGAAAATATAGCTCTGTGTGTGTAATGGGACTAACACACTTCAAGTCCTATAGGTGCTTCTGGGAACAAAATATAGCTCTGTGTGTGTAATGGGACTAACACACTTCAAGTCCTATAGGTGCTTCTGGGAACAAAATATAGCTCTGTGTGTGTAATGGGACTAACACACTTCAAGTCCTATAGGTGCCTCTGGGAACAAAATATAGGAGCTCTGCCTGCCTGCCACGAACACACTACAAGTCCTATAGGTGCTTCTGGTAAACAAAATATAGGAGCTCTGCCTGCCTGCCACTAACACACTACAAGTCCTATAGGTGCTTCTGGGAAGAAAATATAGCTCTGTGTGTGTAATGGGACTAACACACTTCAAGTCCTATAGGTGCTTCTGGGAACAAAGTATAGCTCTTTGTGTGTAATGGGACTAACACACTTCAAGTCCTATAGGTGCTTCTGGGAAGAAAATATAGCTCTGTGTGTGTAATGGGACTAACACACTTCAAGTCCTATAGGTGCTTCTGGGAAGAAAATATAGCTCTGTGTGTGTAATGGGACTAACACACTTCAAGTCCTATAGGTGCTTCTGGGAACAAAATATAGCTCTGTGTGTGTGATGGGACTAACACACTTCAAGTCCTATAGGTGCTTCTGGGAAGAAAATATAGCTCTGTGTGTGTAATGGGACTAACACACTTCAAGTCCTATAGGTGCTTCTGGGAAGAAAAATATAGCTCTGTGTGTGTAATGGGACTAACACACTTCAAGTCCTATAGGTGCTTCTGGGAACAAAATATAGCTCTGTGTGTGTGATGGGACTAACACACTTCAAGTCCTATAGGTGCTTCTGGGAAGAAAATATAGCTCTGTGTGTGTAATGGGACTAACACACTTCAAGTCCTATAGGTGCTTCTGGGAAGAAAATATAGCTCTGTGTGTGTAATGGGACTAACACACTTCAAGTCCTATAGGTGCTTCTGGGAAGAAAATATAGCTCTGTGTGTGTAATGGGACTAACACACTTCAAGTCCTATAGGTGCCTCTGGGAACAAAATATAGGAGCTCTGCCTGCCTGCCACGAACACACTACAAGTCCTATAGGTGCTTCTGGTAACAAAATATAGGAGCTCTGCCTGCCTGCCACTAACACACTACAAGTCCTATAGGTGCTTCTGGTAACAAAATATAGGAGCTCTGCCTGCCTGCCACGAACACACTACAAGTCCTATAGGTGCTTCTGGTAACAAAATATAGGAGCTCTGCCTGCCTGCCACTAACACACTACAAGTCCTATAGGTGCTTCTGGTAACAAAATATAGGAGCTCTGCCTGCCTGCCACGAACACACTACAAGTCCTATAGGTGCTTCTGGTAACAAAATATAGGAGCTCTGCCTGCCTGCCACGAACACACTACAAGTTCTATAGGTGCTTCTGGTAACAAAATATAGGAGCTCTGCCTGCCTGCCACGAACACACTACAAGTCCTATAGGTGCTTCTGGTAACAAAATATAGGAGCTCTGCCTGCCTGCCACGAGCACACTACAAGCCCCTCTTTGTCAATCAATCTTTGTAACTGAATCTATCTAACTCAATCTCTGCAAGTGAATCTCTCTATCTATCTAAATGCAGCAGAGTGTCACAGAAACAGCCTGCTCAATCTGCGCCGGAACAGCATGTGACCGGCGCAGACGGCGTGGCGGCGTTTTATAGGGGGGGGCGTGTACTACAGCCCCTGAGCTGTAATTGGCTACAGGCCGTCCTGCCTGTAGCCAATTATGGCTCTTCGAGTTTCCGGGGCTGTGATTGGCCAAGCATGCGGGGTCACAGTGCATGCTTGGCCAATCATCAGCCAGCAATGCACTGCGTCGGCCGCGCCGGCCGCAATGCATTGCGGGGCCGCTCGCATCACACGAACGTGATGCGAGCGGCCAAAATAGTTCTGGGCTCGCCGAGCGAGCGAACGCCCGGTGCTCGATGCGAACGTGGGTTCGCATCGAGCACCGGGCCCATCCTTAGTCAGCAAGGCTGTCTACTACATCATTGTGGGCAGCATAGAGATCCTCCATCTTAGTCTCTATGAAGTTTATACGCTGGTCATGTTGTTGCACAGAGTTGGACAGGGAGGACACTGCATTAGATAAATCTGTATACATGATTTTTCTCAGAGCGAGTAACATATTTGTTACTGGAGTGGCTGGTCAGAGGCTGGGAAAGCTTTTAATTCTATAGATTTTTGTGGAGGAGAGAACAGGCAGGAAGCTATGTTAGTCTGTGGCTGTGCAGGGTCTTCTGTGCGGGCTTTGGACTTAACAGGGCTGGCTGTGGAAGGTGAGTTAGGTGGAGAGAACTCACTGTTAGGAGAGCGAGAACTCACTGTTGGGAGAGCGAGAAGAATGCTGTGAATTTTTTAGGAGGTTTTGTATCCTTCCTCCTTTTGGACATGTTGGCCAGAGGATGCAGGAGCTTTTGGGCTCCAATACAGGTGGATAGGGATGAGCCGAACACCCCCGGGTTCGGTTCGCACCAGAACCTTCAAACGGACCGAAAGTTCGCGCAAATTTTCGAACCCTATACGTTATAATGGACGCGAACGTTCGAAATCAAAAGTGCTAATTACAACGGCCAATATGCATGTTAATGTCATAAAACAGGTTTGGGGACCCGGGTCCTGCCCCAGGGGACATATATCAATGCAAAAAGAACTTTTAAAAACTAACGTTTTTTCGGGAGCAGTCATTTTAATGATGCATAAAGTGAAAAAAAAAAAGTGAAATTTTCCTTTAAATATGGTACCTGGGGGGTGTCTAAAGTATGCCTGTGAAGTGGCATGTGTTTCCCGTGTTTAGAACTGTCCTTGCACAAAATGACATTTGTAAAGGAAAAAAAGAAGCCATTTAAAACCACTTGCGGCTTTAGGTTTGTTCTTAAGTAGAATCTGAACAGGTACATTATGAAGTGTAGCTCCATCCCAAAAAAAATCTATTTTTAAGCTTTTTGGAGAACATAGGGAGGGGTTATCACCCCTGTAACATTTGCTGTCTTTGCACATCTGTTCAGAACATGTCACCTCACTTTCCGTCCCAATGACAAATGTTTTTGGAAAAAAGTGGGGTTTTAATTGAAACAAGGATTGGTGATAAAGTATCAGTAGAGAGGAGATACCTTTTTCCCAAATTAAATCTAACAGGATAGAATTTCCCTTCCTAGGGGTAGATTTCCTCTCACTTCCTGTTTTCTCTTTCCATTTGCAAGTAGGAGTCGTTTGTAAGTTGGATGTTTGAAAGTAGGGGCCTGGCGTATATACTCTGCAGAAATTTGCCCTATTAGATGTTGGTGTAGCCACAAGACTGGTGGGCACAGGAATGGGCCCTGCTGTGAGTTAATAGATCAAGATTTGTAATTGCATGCACCTGTTGAACAGGGCAGAAAAATTGGGGGTGGTGGTGGTGGTGGACAGTGTTGCCACAAGACTGTATGCTCTCACAGTTACTCTTGGTGGGCGCAGGAATGGGCCCTGCTGTGAGTTATTAGATCAAGATTTGTAATTGCAAGCACCTGATGAACAGGGCAGAAAAATTGGGCCTTTGGCGGTGGTGGTGGACGGTGTTGCCACAAGACTGTAGGCCCTCATAGTTACTCTTGGTGGGCGCAGGAATGGGCCCTGCTGTGAGTTATTAGATCAAGATTTGTAATTGCAAACACCTGATGAACAGGGCAGAAAAATTGGGCCTTTGGCGGTGGTGGTGGACGGTGTTGCCACAAGACTGTAGGCCCTCATAGTTACTCTTGGTGGGCGCAGGAATGGGTCCTGCTGTGAACTATTAGATCAAGATTTGTAATTACCCGCCCCTGTTAAACAGGGGCTGAAAAATTGTGCCTTAGGCACTGGTGCTGGTGCCACAACACTGCAACCCCTCACAGATACTGTACTTGGAGCACAGCAGTCACACGTGTTGCGAAGCATTTTTTTAAAAAATTGTAATTACCCGCCCCTGTTAAACAGGGGCTGAAAAATTGTGCCTTAGGCACTGGTGCTGGTGCCACAACACTGCAACCCCTCACAGATACTGTACTTGGAGCACAGCAGTCACACGTGTTGCGAAGCATTTTTTTTTTAAATTGTAATTACCCGCCCCTGTTAAACAGGGGCTGAAAAATTGTGCCTTAGGCACTGGTGCTGGTGCCACAACACTGCAACCCCTCACAGATACTGTACTTGGAGCACAGCAGTCACACGTGTTGCGAAGCATTTTTTTTAAAAATTGTAAGTACACGCCCCTGTTAAACAGGGGCTGAAAAATTGTGCCTTAGGCACTGGTGCTGGTGCCACAACACTGCAACCCCTCACAGATACTGTACTTGGAGCACAGCAGTCACACGTGTTGCGAAGCATTTTTTTCTAAAAAATTGTATGTACACGCCCCTGTTAAACAGGGGCTGAAAAATTGTGCCTTAGGCACTGGTGTGGTGGCATGGATCATTGAGGAGGAGGAAGAGGATAGTCAGTGAACATAAGAGGACAGTCACTCAGCATCAGCATAGGCAGTCTTGAAGGGATGTGACATTATAAATTATTCGGTTATATCCGCCTCAGGTGCCTGGTAGCTGGTGGTGATCCAAGACTGATTCATTTTGATGAAGGTCAGTCGATCAACCGAGGCGGTGGACAGGCGCACCCTATGATCAGTAACAAATCCTCCAGCAGCACTGAATGTGCGTTCGGAAAGAACGCTGGAGGCAGGACAGGCCAGTAGCTCAATTGCATACTGTGCAAGCTCTGGCCAGTGATCCATCCTCAGGACCCAGTAAGCCAGAGGATTTTCGGTGGGAAAGGTGTCCAAGTCTGACCTTGCCCCAAGGTATTCCTGCACCATGTATATCAGACGCTGGCGATGGTTGCTGGAACCGATCATACCTTGGGGCTGCGGACTAAAAAATTGTCTGAACGCATCGGTCAGACGTCCACCTTCCCCACCGCTCCTTCTGCTACTGACCGAAGCCTCAGCAACTCGTCGCCCAGGACCAGGAGTTTGTAACCTCCCAGTTTCTGGGAACGCGTTGCACAGACCTTTCTGCAAGGCCTCCCTGAGATGTCTCATCCTCTGCTCCCTCTGCGACGGCAAGATAAGGTCCGCAACCTTACCCTTGTACCGCGGATCAAGGAGAGTGGCCAGCCAGTAATGGTCCCTCTCCTTGATCCGAAGAACACGAGGATCCTTCCGCAGGCTTTGCAGGATCAGGGAGGCCATGCAGCGTAGGTTAGCTGAGGCATTCGGTCCGGAGTCTTCTGGGTCACTGAGGATGACATGATCGCCAGCCACCTCCTCCCAGCCACGTACAAGTCCACTGGTTTGTTGGGACTGTACATCATCCCTAAAAGACTGCTGCTGCTGATGCTGAGTGCCAGGCTCCACCTCCATGCTCACACAATCCTCCTCCTCCTCCTCCTCCTCCTCCTCATCCTCTTCCTGTGTGATGGGTGGGACAGAAGGAACACTGTCCGGATAAAGGGGGCCTTGAGAGGCAAGGAAGTCCTCCTCTTCCTGCCTCTGTTCTGCCTCAAGTGCCCTGTCCATTATCCCACGCAGCGTATGCTCCAACAGGTGGACAAGAGGGACAGTGTCACTGATGCATGCACTGTCACTGCTCACCATCCTCGTGGCCTCCTCAAATGGTGAGAGGACAGTGCATGCATCCCTGATCATGCTCCACTGACGTGGGGAAAAAAAACCAAGCTCCCCTGACCCTGTCCTGGTGCCGTAGTCGCAAAGGTACTCATTGATGGCCCTCTGCTGCGTGTGCAGTCGCTGCAGCATGGCCAACGTTGAGTTCCACCTGGTGGGCATGTCACATATTAGGCGGTTCTTGGGCAGGTTCAGCTCCTTTTGCAGCTCAGTCAGCCGAGCACTGGCATTATAAGATCGGCGGAAATGCACACAGACTTTCCTGGCCTGCCTCAGGACATCCTGTAAGCCTGGGAACCTGCCCAAGAACCGCTGCACCACCAGGTTGAGGACGTGAGCCATGCAGGGCACATGGATGAGCTGCCCCTGTCGCAGGGCGGAGAGGAGGTTGGTGCCATTGTCAGAAACGACCATTCCTGGCTTAAGCTGACGTGGCGTCAACCACCTCTCGGCCTGCCCCTGCAGAGCTGCCAGAACCTCTGGCCCAGTGTGGCTCCTGTCCCCCAAACACACCAGCGCAAGCACGGCATGGCATCTTTTTGCCTGCGTACTTGCGTAGCCCCTTGTACGCCTACGGAGCACCGCTGGTTCCAAGGACAGAGCACTGGAGGAAGAAGAAGAGGAGGGGGTGGAGGAGAGAGGTGTGTCACAACCAGTAGCAGTAGTAGCGTTTTGGAGGCGTGGTGGCAAAACAACCTCCAACACTACTGCACCTTGTCCTGCATCCCTCCCAGCTGCCAATAGAGTGACCCAATGGGCCGTGAAAGAAAGGTACCGTCCCTGTCCATGCCTGCTGGACCATGAGTCAGCGGTAATATGCACCTTACCGCTGACCGCCCTGTCCAGCGAGGCATGGACATTGCCTTCCACATGCCGGTAGAGAGACGGAATCGCCTTCCGTGAGAAAAAGTGGCGTTTGGGAACCTGCCACTGAGGAACCGCACATTGAACAAACTCATGGAAAGGGGGCCGAGTCTACCAACTGAAAAGGCAGCAGTTGAAGTGCTAGCAATTTAGCCAAGCTAGCATTCAACCGCTGGGCATGTGGATGGCTGGGAGTGTACTTCTTTCTACGGTCCAGCAGCTGGGGCAGGGAAATTTGCCTGCTGCAATCGGACGTCGGTGTACTGCAAGTACTTGGTTGTGACACACCTAATTCTGCACCTTCAGTCCTCTCAGAGCAGCTTTCAGAGAGGACTGAAGGTGTAGTGGGGATGGAGATCCCAGCTGATGAGGAGCAAGGAGAGGTCCGCTTAGTTCTTTGGTGTGGGTCTTTTATGTGTGCCTGCCAATGAGCTTCATGGCAGGTCGACATATGTCTGGTCATGCTTGTGGTGCCCAAGCGGCTGATGTTTTGGCCACGCGAGATACGCTTGAGACAAATATTGCAAATAGCAGTGGTGCGATCTGATGCACTCGTCTCAAAAAAGGCCCACACCAAAGAACTTTTCTGATAACGTGCAGAGGCAGCGCCCTGCACAGGCGGAGCTCTGCGGTGTTGTACAGTTGCTGTGCTGGCCTCTACCTGGCCTCCAGGGGGCATCCTGCCTCGTTGGACATGTGACGCCGCATCCTCCTCCTCCTCGTCCTCCTCCTCATCCTCTCTCCCTTCAGGCACCCACGTGGAGTCAGTGACCTCATCATCCCCTCCCTCTTCACCACTAGAGCAAACCTGGCAGTAAGCTGCAGCTGGTGGAACACTACTGCCAGATTCCTCAAGCTGGGTATCATCATCCGAGCCTTCGAATCGTTGGGCATCCTCCTGGAGCATGTACCCAACACTGTGCTCAAAGAGTTCGGGGGACTCCTCAGGAGGACATGGTGGGTCTAGGGAAGGGGTGGCTGATGATGCCATTGAGTACGCGTTGGCAGCTGCTCTGCCAGTACCCTGAGCCTGGGTGAGAGAGGATGAGGAGGATGAGGAGGGCTTGGTCATCCATTCTACCAAGCCTTCAGCATGATGCGGCTCCACATGTCCAGCTGCCGAAAACAAAGACGCGCGTGTCCCATGGCCACGTGCTGATGACGATGCACGACCACGGCCACGGCCATGTCCACTAGAAACAGAGCCTGCCTGCCCTGTGTTCTTGGCTCTGCACGCTCTGCCTCCCCTTGGCGGTCTTCCAGCCATTGTAGTCGGTAGTCCTGTGGGTGCTGCTGAGAAGAATATATAGGAGCTCTGTGTGATGCCACTAACACACTAGAAGTCCTATGGGTGCTTCTGCAAAGAAAATATAGGAGCTCTGTGTGATGCCACTAACACACTAGAAGTCCTGTGGGTGCTGCTGAGAAGAAAATATAGGAGCTCTGTGTGATGCCACTAACACACTAGAAGTCCTATGGGTGCTTCTGCAAAGAAAATAGAGGATCTCTGTGTGATGGGACTAACACACATCAAGTCCTATGGGTGCTTCTGGGAAGAAAATATAGGTCTGTGTGATGGGACTAACACACTTCAAGTCCTATAGGTGCTTCTGGGAACAAAATATAGGATCTCTGTGTGATGGGACTAACACACTTCAAGTCCTATAGGTGCTTCTGGGAACAAAATATATGATCTCTGTGTGATGGGACTAACACACTTCAAGTCCTATAGGTGCTTCTGGGAAGAAAATGTAGGTCTGTGTGATGGGACTAACACACTTCAAGTCCTATAGGTGCCTCTGGGAACAAAAATATATGATCTCTGTGTGATGGGACTAACACACTTCAAGTCCTATAGGTGCTTCTGGGAAGAAAATATAGGTCTGTGTGATGGGACTAACACACTTCAAGTCCTATAGGTGCCTCTGGGAACAAAATATATGATCTCTGTGTGATGGGACTAACACACTTCAAGTCCTATAGGTGCTTCTGGGAAGAAAATATAGGTCTGTGTGATGGGACTAACACACTTCAAGTCCTATAGGTGCCTCTGGGAACAAAATATATGATCTCTGTGTGATGGGACTAACACACTTAAAGTCCTATAGGTGCTTCTGGGAACAAAATATAGGATCTCTGTGTGATGGGACTAACACACTTCAAGTCCTATAGGTGCTTCTGGGAACAAAATATATGATCTCTGTGTGATGGGACTAACACACTTCAAGTCCTATGGGTGCTTCTGGGAAGAAAATATAGGTCTGTGTGATGGGACTAACACACTTCAAGTCCTATAGGTGCTTCTGGGAACAAAATATATGATCTCTGTGTGATGGGACTAACACACTTCAAGTCCTATAGGTGCTCCTGGGAAGAAAATGTAGGTCTGTGTGATGGGACTAACACACTTCAAGTCCTATAGGTGCCTCTGGGAACAAAATATATGATCTCTGTGTGATGGGACTAACACACTTCAAGTCCTATGGGTGCTTCTGGGAAGAAAATATAGGTCTGTGTGATGGGACTAACACACTTCAAGTCCTATAGGTGCTTCTGGGAACAAAATATATGATCTCTGTGTGATGGGACTAACACACTTCAAGTCCTATAGGTGCTTCTGGGAACAAAATATAGGATCTCTGTGTGATGGGACTAACACACTTCAAGTCCTATAGGTGCTTCTGGGAACAAAATATATGATCTCTGTGTGATGGGACTAACACACTTCAAGTCCTATGGGTGCTTCTGGGAAGAAAATAAAGGTCTGTGTGATGGGACTAACACACTTCAAGTCCTATAGGTGCCTCTGGGAACAAAATATATGATCTCTGTGTGATGGCACTAACACACTTCAAGTCCTATAGGTGCTTCTGGGAACAAAATATAGGAGCTCTGCCTGCCTGCCACGAACACACTACAAGTCCTATAGGTGCTTCTGGGAACAAAATATAGGAGCTCTGCCTGCCTGCCACGAACACACTACAAGTCCTATAGGTGCTTCTGGGAACAAAATATAGGAGCTCTGTTTGCTGCCACTGCCTGCCAGTGCCTGCCTGCCACGAACACACTACAAGCCCCTCTTTCTAAATCAATCTTTCTAAATGAATCTATCTAACTCAATCTCTCTAAGTAAATCTCTCTAACTAAATCTAGCAGAGTGACACAGAACGATCCTGCTCTATCTACGCCGGAACAGCATGTGACCGGCGCTGACAGCGTGGCGGCCTTTTATAAGAGGGGGCGTGTACTAAAGCCCCTGAGCTGTAATTGGCTACAGGCGTCCTGCCTGTAGCCAATTATGGCTCTTCGAGTTTCCGGCGCTGTGATTGGCCAAGCATGCGGGGTCACAGTGCATGCTTGGCCAATCATCAGCCAGCAATGCACTGCGCCGGCCGCGCCGGCCGCAATGCATTGCGGGGCCACTCGCATCACACGAACGTGATGCGAGCGGCCAAAATAGTTCTGGGCTCGCCGAGCGAGCGAACACCCGGTGCTCGATGCGAACATGGGTTCGCATCGAGCACCGGGCCCATCCCTACAGGTGGATGTGTTCCTCTTCTAAGCCGCGGATGTGTCGCTGAGGCTGGGGTTTCTGTAGAGCTCAGATACTAAGCGCCCATTCACTCAAGCCGGCAAGCCACGCCCCAATTTTGATGTTATAAAGAGACATAATATAAATGTAAAATTGACCAATATATTCCTTTGAGAAAGTGCTGTGTCTAATATAAAAAAAATCAAAATAGAACTTGTTTCTGCTGGTTCTTTTATTAAAGTGGTATTGCACACAAAAAAAAAAAAAATTATTAAAATTCCCCAAAAAAAAAAAAATAAAACATTTTGAAACTCACCTCTAATTGCCTGTTGCTAGGGGGTTCCTCGTAGTGTGCCTCCTTCAGTGCCTGGGCTGGTGACATCACTTCTCCTCGGTGCAGGAAGGGCTTAGCTCTGCCCCCTCTCTCCTGTCAGTCATCTGGGACACGTGACAGGTCCCATATGACTGCGCAGCCAATCACAGCCGGGTGCCCACAGTTGCAATGCCAGCGCCGCCGAGCGGAGGGGGGGACGAGTGGAGCTTCGACCCCCCCACGCATCGCTGGACCCTGGAACAGGTAAGTGTCCGATTATTAAAAGTCAGCAGCTGCAGTATTTGTAGCTGCTGACTTTTAATTTTTTTTTTCAAATGGAAACTCCTCTTTAAGGAAGAATATTATTTTGCATTTCAGTATGCAACATTCCTGGTACATTTGAAACAAATGTATTTAGTTTTACCACACTGTTTTATTTTTTTTGTTCTGTGTTGGGGTGTGTAATAGCAGTTATCCAATAACAAGGAATACAAGCACATGTTTTATATTCAGTTATTTCCACAGCTCCATTTAAACAAATAATCGAGCCAAGCAAATACAGCTGCTCCCATGCATATATAATATTAAAATAATAATTATAGTAAATAAATCTTAAAATAAAATTACCCTGTAAGTTGCTTAAAAAACTGAAATGTCAGTTGCCTGCAACAGAAGATCTAGTTTACCCAAATCTCTGACAGCCCTTTTCTTTTTGGCATTGCTCTGTTCCATTATTGCAGTCTCTGTCAGATTTTTAGGCATTCTTCACTTTTTGGAGTATTTTCCACCTATGTGCTGTGGTTCTGACCACCAACCCTTGGATTACTAGAGAACACAGAAGTGATATATAGGTTGAAGAATACAACCGCAGTGTGCAGAGTAGGACAAAGACAATTCTAGAAGTGTTAAATGCTAATGAGTTTGATTGAGGCTGAGGCTTTGAAATGGTCAGATGATAAGACATGGGCCACCAGAGAGGTGAGTATAACAGCTCTTCTGTTTCAGGAAATTGGCATGGCATTTCAATTTTGTTGAGCGACTGACATGGTTAAGTTAACGGTCTTTGAAAAAGATTATCTGCATTCAGCTGATCTCTTTCCAATGTAAGTCTTAAAAATATTAAAGTTCCCTATTAAGTAACTGATAAGGTCTGTAATGTATGAAAAAAATGGTTTGACTGAGGTGCAAATATGAGTGAAAAGGTTAATAGCTATTCAAGGCAAACATTGGAATCCAGAAAAAATTCACAACTTTGCTATTGTCAGAAAATACTAATTTTAGCTTTAATAAAATGTTGTATAGCCAAATAAATCCTTTATTCTGCAAGATCTTTACATGTGTTGCTGGATGAGTCTTTTTGGTGAATCGGCACTCTTTTTCCTTTCTTACTAACAACTCAGAGATTTTAAATGCTTATCTGCCATGCTCACACACCTCAGGAGTAAATTTTTCCAGAAAAAAAGATGATGAGCCACAAAGAGCTTCTAGGCAGTGGCCTTATCAAAATCTATACCGGCATTAAAAAGAGAAGACATAGGGGTTGATTTACTAAAGGCAAATAGACAATTTATTTTGCAAGAAAGTTGTAATTTGGAAGAGAATGATCCCAATAGCTTAGTGAATGATGTGAAGCTCTGCTGACTTTCATCATCCAATCATATGCATGCAAAATGCTGTTTTTTTTCTTGCACATGATTGGGTATTCTTTGCAAAGTGAAATTTCACCACGTTCACTAAGCTCTGGGAAAAAAAAAATTTGTACAGTGCATCTTTCCAAAGTAAACAGCCTATTTGCCTTTAGTAAATTAGCCTCATAGTGTGTCAGAGGCATTAGTTCCTTGGATTAAACACTGTGCTATTATTTACAATTATAGAGGACGTTTCTAGAATGAGTGATCTTTGTCAGGTTGTACTGAGTTTTAGCAGAAAGCATGAATTAGCAAACAAGTCTATGTCTTAAAGTATATTAAAAGTATTTTTTTTTCTGTTTTGGAGTAAAAAAGGGTTAAAACCCTTGTCATATATATATATATATATTTTTTTTTTTTTTTTTAATATATAGTGACCCATTGGAGAGATTTTCTTTCCATTTCTATTCTTCTTTCTCCTTTTACTGTGTGTTTTAACCACATCTTCCTTTTCCTCTATTTGCAGACTCTACATGTGACAGGATTCTGAGAAATTGATTATTATATAAACTTGATAGTTAGATACAGTAGATAGATAGATGTGCCTGTGTATGGTATATATCTAAATCATATTATATATCAATGTATGTATGTATATATATATATATATATATATATATATATATATATATATATATACGCATATATTACTCTGTAGTCAACCCTTCAGTAAAAAAGTTAAATTTTCCATCTTTCTTTGGACATTTTCTGCCCTGTAATTCCAAAGTGCTTGCTTCCTGCAAAAAAACTGAAAACATACATAACATTCATTTATCTTCAATCCCTCCCATACGTATCATCAATTCCATCCTTAGATCATGTCATGGGGTAGTAAATGATGTTAAAGCCGTAAGGCAGATGACTTACTAATGAGTCAATGGTGTATATCGCCATGTCTTGACAGAGATGAATTAAAGATACAGCATTCCTCTCTACTAATGTACTTTTAGAAATGATACACCTGTTTTCAATTTGACATCTACTACATATACAGAGATGTATGAAACAAAAATATTCAGTTGAAGGCAGTTCTTCTCTCCGCCTCTGCACATAATATGTTACATACATGCACTGTCCTTTGAAGTATCTTTCATTGGAAAGTTTCTACAATGAGTTCACAGAAACCTTGTACAGGGTCATCCATGCACACTTCTGAGAGTGCCCAGCTCCCAGCACTACAGGACTAGAATACAAAGGAAACAACTGTAAGACATCTAGAACTAACAGCAATAAAGGTTGTGATTTGTGACATAATGCATATCCTCTATAGTCAAAGTGTAGCCCATCATCTACAGCGAGAGCTCCTACCTCCTAATGTATGCCCTATTAAAGTTGTACTGACATCATATGTGTGATCTTCAGTTTAAATTTTAAGGATCAAAGGCTATATACGTCAAATGATAATATAGTGGGGGAGCTGCGATTTTGTTATGTAATTAGCATCTTTTTCTCAATTTAAGTGCTTGGTTGACTAAAATCATTTCATAAGGGAGTCAACTATAGTTAACTAGGCTCTCTTTGATTAAATGCCACTTCATTGAGGCTAAATACTTCAAGAGAAAGGGTCCAGAACGATAGTCAAATTTCCCCTAAAAAAGATAGCCAAAGCTGTTAAAGTTAAGCAAAATCAGTTTTTCCACTTTCTGGTTGAGTGTGGCAACGGTTCTGTAACCCTGGCCTCCTTGGAAGTTATGTAAGGTATGTAACAAATAAAAACCCTGTAATTTTCCATACATATTTGTTTTTAGATTTCCATTACTGGTCTTAAGGCGCCTTTACTGTAATTTTTATGATAAGGCTGAAGTTCCTCTTTAATATACACACAGCATCAAACATTACCACGTGTTTCATGTTAAAGCAGACCTGTACTTCATATGGAACTTTTAAAACTTAGGGTCTTGCTTAGGAGGAGACACCACAAGATGTCTGCTGTTACCTTTGTTAGGTAAAAAGCTGCTAACCTTAATCTAGTTTCACTTTGTTACTGGAGCTCAACTTTTCTTAACACCATAGCTAAGCCTTGTCAACTGCCACATTACTGTCCAAATTTTCCATGACTAAGCTTTGGGGGGAAGAGTGAAACACATTGGGGGTGTGGCCTGGCGGAAGCCCAGGCTCAGGTTGTCTCTCTCATACTACCATAGGACTCTGTGGATGTGCAACACCAGGGATCTTTCCTCTCTTCCTTACAATGAGATTGTCTAATTGGCCTGGAGAGGGAGTCTCATTGGACAGTCACTGGAGCTTAGCCATTAAGTCAGGGAAAGTCAGACTTCAGTAGCAAATTGAAACCAAACTAGACAAAAACACACAAGAGTGGCTTTTTGACTAATAAGGTAATAGCAAGAATCTAGTGATCTCTGTTTTTAAAAAGGATATTTATTTTAAAAAGTACAGGGTAACTTTGCACAAGATAACGCATATGCTTGGCTAAGTGTCTGTGCACATTGTGTTTGTCTTTATACACACTTTCAGTCAGCTACTTGTCTACTTGTAAAGTAAAACATATTGCAACAATTCCTAATCCATTTGATGAGTAGACAGACCCACACATGGTTTATTAAGGTTTTCATAAAGCAGTAAGGATTATAACATAGGACAGGGTTTTAGTGCAGTCTGCATCCTCACTACAAAGATTCATCCTCTCTTTCTGTCCAGGGGACCGTTGTCACTAAACAAAGCGTGATGGGAAATCAAGAATTTTAGAACTGACATCAGAACATGAGGTAAGGAAAACATTTCCAATGGGCACCCTTCTTCTGTTGTCAAATGTCTAGGAAGGTAATTCTCCTCACTTAATAGAGATTCCTTTTCACTTCCTGTTGTGTTTCCAGTTGAGGAAGTGAAGGAAAATCCCCTTAGTGTGACGAAAAAGGGACAAAATGTTACCTGATGTTGGTTTCACTATACTAAAATCACAGTGATAAAAAATGCATCTGCCTTCTGCATCACCTTAAACACCAGTTTTTATTTTTATAAAATCTAATAAAATACTCACAAACCAATTAGAATTACAGCCATGTAACTATCCATACCGTAGACAGGACCTCCTCACTTCTTTGTCTTTGAGATGCAGATTGTAAACCATAGCTGACCTGGTTCGAGGGACAAGCATTCCTCATCAGAACTGTCTAAGGCTGGGTTCACATATATGTGAATCGGATGTGTTTTTTTTTAACCATATCCGAATCACATAACATGTGAATGTGACTGGCTTTCACACATGTCCAGGCCGGCTGCAGTGCGGTTTTTGGTGGCACTTTGTCCGGAATTCGCTACACGCGATCGGAAAAAAGTCCGATAGGACTTTGTTGTTGGAAAATTTGAGAGCAGGAGATAAAACTTTGTCCGTCGGAAAATCCTACGGAAAAAGTCCGATTCAGGCAAACATTTGCACCTGAATTGCACCTGATCCGGTGAACAGAAATGCACAGGACTCTGGACTGCAAACCGCAGCTGGACATGTGTGACCTCAGCCTAATAGGGTAAACCCCTTCATTTAGTAGCGATTTCCTTTAACTTCTTGTTGAATCTGCAGGACAGGAAGTGAAGGGAAATCTTGGGACACAGCAAAAAATTAACTGACAGAGGATTTAACTCTCTCACTAAATCTACTGTAAAACTAAAAATAAAGAAAACTTGGCTATACTTTTTCTTTTCTCAACCTTGCTGTTAGGGCTTCTGCGTTTTCATGTAGCTCTGTTTTTTTTTTACTCCTTTTTGACTTGAGTGCCTGTTTTATCATATTTCCTTGTTCCAGTTGTTAAAAGGAACAAGGTGGGTTACAATAGTAAAAACATTCAAATTCATACATTGTGCTATTTATTGAACAATATCCCCTCTTTCCAGACTGATCGTATGGTATCTTTTACATTTACATTATGTACTTTATCTATAGAGGCAAAGAGAAATAAAGCTACAGTGAACTTCGGTTCTACGGTCATTCTGAAGGCTTCTAAGGTTGACATAGTTATCTGGTACTGGAATATTGCTGCTTGGGTGTACTCTTGCAAGTCCATGCTGGTCCTTTGTGGTGTTAATGTTCACATCTGTTGTTTATTGTAGTACTGGCGCAACCTTTTGAAAATGCACGATGCTGAAATAAAGTATTACAAAAAAGTTAAGCAGTAGTATCAATTCACAGATCATACCAAATTATCCCAGATACTCGTCATTCATTAAAGTGTTTCTAAATGCTCAAGCTGGGTTCTCACTGATTTCCCTGCATCCAATTTGACAGGAGACTATGACCGGCTCTCAATGGAGTTCACACAGCTCCATGGCAGCCACAGAGCAGATTGCATAAGGTTCCTGTGTGCCTTTGGCTCTGTTTTAGGTCTGAATTCAGGCAAAAAATTGGGCCTGATTCGTCCCTGAAACAGAGAACAGGGATGCATCAGACCCCTGCTGTGAGCCACATCCAAAGACAGTGTGAACCCAGCCTCAAGGTTTTTTTATGCATGAAGGTAAAAAAACCTTCTTGTGCAGCATCCCCCTAAGCCCCCCTTTAATACTTACCTGAGCCCCATCTCGATCCAGCAATGTACACGAGTGCCTCGGCTCTCCGGGGACTCTGCCTCCTCATTGGCTGAGACAGCAGCATCAATCAAAGCCACTGAGCCAATCAGGATAGGCAGTGGGCCGGGGCCAAGCCACTGCTCTGTGTGTGAATGGACACACATAGCCGCAGCTTGGAAACATGCCTGTTAGGATGCCCCCATTGCAAACTGCTTGCTCTGGGGGCACTTGGAAGGAGGGAGGGGTCAAGAGCACCAGAGAGGGACCTGAGAAGAGGAGGATCAGGGCTGATCTGTGCAAAACCACTGTACAGAGTAGGTAAGTATACCATGTTTGTTATTTTAGACAAAAAGTGAAAATATCACTTTAACTCATAAGCACTAGTTCCAGTGGCATAAAGGTTGAGCCTATTTAAGATCACATTCATCGATGTCACTTTTCCAGTACCATCAAGTCTTCTATCTTTAAAATAGATTCCTGTTAAAGATTCATTTATCTCTAACCCATCTTTTAACAGATGTTGTAGCATGGTCACCATGTGACATATTTGATGTATAGGGACTGCACTGTGCATGAAGAATTGACTGCATCCAATAATATGCTGATGGAGACCACATGGTCTGTCTTTGCTCATGAGTTCATGAATATGGACCACACAGAAGATATAGTATCTCACAAAAGTGAGTACACCCTCACATTTTTGTAAACATTTTATTCTATCTTTTCATGTGACAACACTGCATAAATTAAAGAGAAGCAGGGAGGTTAGAGAGGGCCACATGTACTGTGAGAGATTAGGGAATCGGGGGTGTAGTCAGAGTTTGATTGGCAGGAGAGGTCTGCTCCCAGAAGTGTGTCCAGCATGCCCAGGTATTTCCATATTTATTCGGTGTATCAGTGGCTTGGTGTATAAGGCTTTCCATTTCAGAGATTTTGTCAGTGCGTTGTATCCATTCCGTTATCGTGGGGACCGTCGTAGATCTCCAGTGTAACGGAATGCATTGAGTTGCCGCATTGATGAGGTGAACCATCAGCGACTTATTGTATGCCTTTTGCGGGATGGATGTGTGATGCAGGAGGAATTGAGCTGGGGTGAAGTCGGGGGTATAAGTGGTGATCTGGGAAATTAGACAATGAATTTCCGTCCAATAAGCCTGTAGGGAAGGGCAATCCCACCAGATGTGTAATAGAGTTCCAAGGGCTGAGTTGCATCTCCAGCACATCGGATATACGTTAGGTTGAAATTTGTTTAGAATGACTGGAATTTTGTACCATTTAGAGAGAAGTTTGTATCTATTCTCTTGGGAAGAGACGTTTATTGAGCCCTTGTGTATGTGATGAAAAATGCGGTCCCAGTCTACAGGAGACAGGTCAGTTTCGAGTTCAGATTCCCACCATCTAGTCAGTTTGTCAATGTCAGCGTTGTGTGCTGAGAATAACATGGAGTAGGTGCTGGAGATAACGTGTCTTTGGGGCTCAGAACTCAAACACAGAGTCTCAAAAGGTGCATATTCTCTGTGCCAATGCGGGTTTTGAGTCGAGGAGTGGAAGAAATGTCGGAGTTGCAAGAACTTGAAGAAGGGGATATGATAGTCCGGGAGGGAAGAGGGCATCGTTGGGGGAAAGTCAGGGTTGTCTGTTAATGGGGTCATGGGGCCGTATGTCGGGTCAAGTCTCATATGAGTGCAAGATGTGTGGAAGGATAGTAGTGTTGCGTTGATCATTGGATGTGAGGAAAGAGGTTTGGGGCATTGTGATACAATGTAAAGTAGTGAGTGTACAGCTTGTATAACAGTGTCAATTTGCTGTTCCCTCAAAATAACTCAACACACATCCATTAATGTCTAAACCGCTGGCAACAAAAGTGAGTACACCCCCTAAGTGAAAATGTCCAAATTGGGCCCTAAGTGTCAATATTTTGTGTGGCCATCATTATTTTCTAGCACTGCCTTAACCCTCTTGGGCTGTGTTTTGAGTTATTTTGAGGGGATGGCAAATCTACACTGTTATACAAGCTGTACACTCACTACTTTACATTGTAGCAAAGTGTCATTTCTTAAGTGTTGTCACATGAAAAGATATAATAAAATATTTACAAAAAATGTGAGGGGTGTATTCACTTTTCTGTGATACTGTATATTTTAACCTATTTTAGGTGTGGGTTGTGTTTCTGATCATACAAAGGTCTATCCTATTTTCTTCATTATAGGTCAATTAGATGCAATTGTGGCTGTGGCCACACGACTACAGCAAAAAGAGCCACACTGCCACATACATAGGAAAAAAGATAAAATATTTGCTTAGCTTTCAGTTACTGTAATTATTGTTTAACAGTTCACCAGGAAACTACTGTACCTTTACAGACATAAAGCTATATTACATTTTTCTTTAATCCTGAATATATTACCCTCACGAACAGCATTTTGAAACCTAAAACATGCAAAAGGAGAACAAGGCACATAAAATGAACCTGCAAGCTTTCATATCCCCTTATAACTTTTATAAGAACAACGTACGTTTTAATGGTTTTAGCAGAAAAAGCAAAACAGTGCCTCAAAAGAAAAACGAGCCATGACATCATTAAAGCGGTCTTGTCACTTATTTTTTTCAAACTTAGGTGGTAATTTTTTTTTTCAGTGCTCAAAAGGTGAATTATTGTCTTCTATGTGAAACACAAATATGTGTGTTGAGACATTGTACAGGATATTTGATGTTGTTATTACATTTTATAGGTTTAATAGACTATGGGGACTCTCTTACAGGCAAAACCTGTCTTACTTATAACAAAAAAAATGTTTACTCTTGAGAACCAGTGACAAATAAATCTGAAAGTTTAGAAATATGATTATCAGGCAAACCTGCCTTTTTCTCTTTAAGTAGTCATCGGGGGCCTCCCAAGAATGGTCATGCTGTGGATAAGTGTCATATTATTTCAGTCTTACCGAGGTTTTCATAGTCCGAGTAAATAATAGCTCTGCCTGGTTTTGATTTGTTTAACACATGACATGGTGTTGTGGAAAGCGATTATTCCCCATATCTCCTCCCGTAATTTAGGTAGCCACAAATAAAACAGCTAAACAACATTGTTTTGGTTAATTAAAATGATTTGTTTTCCCTAGACGTAGTGATTAACAAATATATTACCTCCTATTACAGGTACATGAAGGAAAACAGTGTCTAGTAGTTGTATGCAATGCAAAAGTTGTCGGGGAAACTTTGGAATGCCTTAGAAAAACACACCTTCAATAACATTTCTAGGACTTCAGCCCTAGAGAGCCTTTACCCCACAAGCATTCCCACATGGTTTACATTTAAGTGTCAACTGTCAGCTCCCAATTTTCTCAGATTAAAACTGATAGGAAAGGAAGCAAAATGATAGGTTAATTGGCATTTAGTCCCCTGATGTTTTCTATATATGTAGGCTGTGCAAAAAAATGCTTTTTAACTTAAGAACATAAAAAACGTTCCATGGTAGAAAATATTCAAGCATTTCTAAATGAGTATTTTCTTATATTGGTAATTTTTGATTAATATAAACATTGGAAATTAACCTATCCAGAGATGTTTGAGCATTAAATGAAATATTTATTTTAGCATCATAATTAGTATTGGTGGAGCCTGTTCAATGTGAATGTCAGAATGTTTAGAATTGGGGGGTTATTTACAACTTCCATTTCCTGCTATAATGATGATTAAGCTAAATATGGATATTATAGTGTAGCTTCTGTTTGCCTTTTCTTAAATTGTATAATGAAACAAAAGGAGAAATTGAAAACATCAGTCATCTGGTTACTGAAAAAGCTTTTTATTGTTGAACATACCTAAGCTTAAAAAAAGAAGTCAGAGCTTCATTTAACCTACAGTTAGAGCACATAGAGCACATACAAGAAATTACATTGATTTACTGTATTGTGAAATTAATGGTGGCCATACATGCTTTGTTTTCATCTGACTGATGTGGGATTTGATCTAAACAATCAAATAAGCATACTGTCCCTTGCAATTGATTTTCAATGAAATTCAATGAAAAATTGTTATTCGGCCAAGGAGGAAAATTGGCAGCCATTTTGTACTGATCAGAAGCACTGAGCTGCTTTGGACATCAACACAACCTGATTTCAATTGATCAGAATATAAAATTGCATGGTGCAAACATAAAAACAATCAATAACGTATGATCATATCTTTTCTTTTCAAAATTTTTATTGGTAACAAGCAAATTATATACATAGTCAACATCAGTTTAGCGTATAAAGATAATTGAGAACAGAGTACGCTTTAATGCAAAAACATTGCATTACCATATTAGAAAAGTGTTTTTTACAAATGACTAACAAAGGCTCTCTTAAAGTAATGGTTGGTTCTGTGATTATTGACAAAAATGTCAATACCACGGATAAGTGCAAAGAAAGGCTGTACTCCATGATAATAATCATATCTTTTAACTATTGATTGAAAATCCACTTCTCTGGCATGTTGATTGATTTTAACTATAGATCGATTCCTCCTATTGGAAGAGATCGACCGCAAAACAAAATGAACAATTATCAAAGCATATTTGGCCACCATTAGCACCTCCAACCGACATGTATAACTTTTATCCAGAGCTTAAAGTAGATGTTAACCCTAAGTTGACTGCTTTGTGCACTGTAAGTTACAACAAAAAAAAATTGCCATGGATTTAACAAGTTTCTATCTTTATTATGCTTTTCTCATTCTCAGTTCTTCTAACCTTCTGCAGCCTCTTTCAGACATTTTCTGTCTACATGCCTTTTACTCCATTGTTAGCTGCCCAACATTTATTCAAAATATGTAAAAAAGGATAGGTGCATCTGCATGGACTACTCCCTAAGATTACCATGCGACACCTGTGGGAATGATGGACTATCTCGATACCCAGTAAAGTTTAGACAGTAGATATATAAAATTAATATTTATTAAAGAAAATAATAAAAATACAAAAAATACATGTATGCAGCCCAAACATCGGGTTGCTGGTGCAACATTACATAAATTGAGACATAAGACAATAAATGTGGTTTACATAGATCCAAAATCCCTTTAGCGGGATAATGAGCAGATGCCGACAGTTTTTCTCAACTAGTTTCGCGAGAAATATCGCTTCCTCGGGAGAATTTTAAAGCATCTGGAGCAAGAAGAAAAATTTATTACAGTCTTAAAATTGTAAAGGTCGTTTCGTGTAGACATCAGTAACAAAATTAAATTGGTGATGGTAGGAGTAGTAAAATATATAGGCAACACTCACCGCTCAGGTCCCACGGGGGTTCAGAGGGAGGCACCTGGGGCACCCAATTATGAGGGTGTCCGGTCCAGGGCGGACACGGGAGGCTAAATGTATGGTATAGTGCAATTAGTAGGGTAGGTAGACTTCGGAGGTTTGTTTATCAATTAAATGTTAATATTTTTAGAAAAAGGTGACGGTAATATGGCCATTAAATTGGGGATATTGGGGAAGGAAAAGGGGGACTAGGTTGGGACTGGAAAGGAAAGGATTGGTACATAAGGTGGGGGGGGGAAGGGGAGAAAAGGAAAAAGGGGGGCGGGGGGGGAAGGAGGGAGCGGAGGGGGGGGGGGCCCGTGAAGAAGCGGGGGGGGAAGAAAAGAATGAGGGGAAGATAGAAGTGAGGAAGGGGAGAGGAAAGGGGTGAAAAGGGGGGGGGAATGGGAGAAGAAAAAAAGGGAAAGGGAAGGAAAAAAGGGAGGGGATGAGGGGATTGCTGAAGGGAGAGGGAAAGGGGGGAGGGGGGATGGCAAAGCATTAGCATTGAGTAACAATATAGTTGGTATTTGAATAGAGAGAGACCCCGGGATTCCAGGA
This sequence comes from Lithobates sylvaticus, assembly GCA_028564925.1. Lineage (NCBI taxonomy): Eukaryota > Metazoa > Chordata > Amphibia > Anura > Ranidae > Lithobates > Lithobates sylvaticus. The sequence goes on along the minus strand of CM053027.1, from coordinate 158,417,576 downwards.
ATGGTAGTCTGAATAGGAAATTCCCATCTATGGCCTCAAATTATAAGGAGGCTTGCTAAGGCAGCAAGGATTTGGGTGTGAGTCCTGCAAGCATTTTGTAAAGATTAGAGTTGCCAAGCATACAGCCGATTTTAGAGGGCAATGTGAGCGAGGCAGCATGGTGAAAAGGTATAGTTGCTTACCTGGTAAGGTTTCGTAAGGACAGATCCCGGGTACTGAGCCTACCACATGTAAAGGCGACGGAGTGTCACCTTATATGCCTCCAACCCGGAAGTCGAGTGCTCGGCGCGACGGCGCCGAGCGATGACGTCACCGGGTCCGTCGCTCCCAATGTGCGCGCGCATCGAGAACTCGATGCGCGCGCACATTGATCACTGTCATCACAGGATGATGAGAAGGGAAAGCACGGCGAGATCTCCCTGGTGAGGGAGGATTACTCGTCGTGCTGGAGAGGTGCATGTCCGCTCAGAGGAGAATTAACTCCTTGCGTCCCCACTGAATAAACCGATCGGGGGGCCGGGGCGGTGAATATAGCCATATAAAAACTATAAGTACAAATAAAAATCATATACATTAATGTAGGTTTTTTGGGACATAATAGACCCCATGGTGTAAAGGGCACATATTAATCATAAGTGCCTTCTTGTTACACCGGGGCCCATAGGTCACGATTGCAGATATTAGTAGCAGAGCATTTTGATTCATTAGGTACAAATTCATTCAGACATATCCTCACCATAAGTTTTCATATTGGAATCTGTAAAATATACAGAAGAAAAATGAGCAGAGAAAATGGGCAACCTCAGATGACATGCCAAATCTGGGCCGCACAGACCGTATCCCGTGGCGAACCATGGAACATTTGCAATATTCATTCAAACAGACAATTGATGTAGTGCAAACCTATATATTACACAGTTGAAACCGGATGTTAGTATTTATTTAAGGAAGTGCTTGTATGTATGAGCCTCATTGAGTCCTGGGGGGATGAGGGCATCGAGTCTTTCTATCCATAATGATTCTCGTCTTAGAATCTCCCGATCCCAATCACCCCCCCTTGGGCTCTCTGCTATTACTTCCAATACCAGGAATCTGGCCACTTCAGGTTTGCATCGGTGGTGAATACCGATATGTCGGCCCACCGAGGTTAGTTTGCCACTGGAAGAATAATAGAGGTGGTCTCCCATTCTTTGGCGCAGTTCCCTGGCGGTCTTTCCTACGTAAAATGCATTGCAGGAACAGACCATCAGGTACACTACGCCCTTAGTGCCACAATTGGCATGTTGGGTGGGATGGAAAGTTTCCCCATTGGGAAGAATATAGGAGGTCCCCTCTAGAATCCAGGGGCATTTAGAGCAGTCTCCACACCGAAAGGTACCTTTAGGGCCCAAAGAGGGTCGTGGGTCCCTTCTGTAGTGGCTGCTAGTTAGTTGGTCACCTAAAGTGGTTGCTTTCTTAAAGACTAATTCCGGGGTGGATCGAAGGTATTTGCCGAGGATGTGGTGATCGGTCAACAGATGCCAATGATTGGACAAGACATTGCGGAAGATATTATGATGGATAGAAAATTTTGTGACAATTTTTACAGTTGCTGGATATTCAGGACGTGGGGAACCATATAATAAAGACTGGCGTGTCCTAGCGTATGCTTTATTGAAAGCCTTCTTAAGATTAGTGCGGGTATAGCCGCGGGCAAGAAGACGGTCACGAAGGGCAGCTGCCTGTATGCAAAAATCCGAGTCTTTGGTGCAGTTGCGCCTCAGTCTCAGATATTGAGCATACGGGATGCTGCGCACTAAGGGGCGGGGATGAGAGCTAGTGGCGTGTAACAGTGTGTTACCGGCAGTTGGTTTTCTGAAGAGGTCTGTGACCAGTCCACCCGAGCTATTTTTACAGATAAGGAGATCTAGAAATGGTACTGACTTACGGTCGAATGAAAACGTGAAAGTAAGATTAAATTGGTTGGTATTAAGGTGTTCGATGAAGTCAGTGAGCATTTGGGGTGAGCTGGTCCAAATAATAAACAGGTCATCAATGTACCTGTGCCAGCATAATACATGGTTTAAAAAAGGTTGAAGTGTCTCATCGCCAAAAATTGAACGTTCCCATCCTCCCAAATAAAGGTTAGCATAAGAGGGGGCACATGATGTGCCCATGGCTACCCCTTGGGTTTGCAAATAATATTGGTCCATAAATGTAAAATAATTCCTCGTAAGTATAAACTCAAGGAGCTGTAAAATAAAATGATTTAAAGGCCAGGTGTTGTGGTCTTGTTCCATAAGAAAAGCTCCAGCTGTCCGGACGCCCTGCTCGTGGGGGATGCTCGAGTAGAGGGCCTCGACATCAACTGCCACGAGGAGGGCGTCCGGAGGGATCTGAACCCCCTCAATATGGCGAAGCAAGTCCGTAGTGTCTTTACTGTATGAAGGTAAACTTAATACATGTGGCATGAGGAAAGTGTCCACTAGCTTACTGGCGTTCTCAGTTAAAGATCCCATGCCCGACACAATCGGGCGACCTGGGGGATTTGTTAAGTTCTTATGAGTTTTGGGGAGAGTGTAAAATGTAGGATCTCTAGGTTTTTGTGTGTTTATAAATTTGAAGGTATCCTCATCGATTAGGCCGTGCCAATAGGCTCCCGTTACAAGGTTCCGAAATTCTGTAATGAATCCTTGCACTGTAAGATGGTTAATGGGGGCATACCATATGGAATTTGATAGTACCTTGAGACACATCCCTTGGTACTGGTGATGTGTCATAAGTACTAGGTTACCACCTTTATCGGATTTTTTGATGATGAGATCCTCTTTGTTATGTAAAGTGCGAACGGCTTTTTTCTGTTTAATGGTGAGATTGGAAGGTAATTCCGGCCAGTGTTGTCTTTTGAGAGAATTTATGCATTCATGTACAAATGCCCATATTGCGGGGCAGGTCATTAAGTCAGGGAATGCCCGGGAAGTAAGTTTGAGTTTATTACTTTTGTTAATGGAACAGGGTTTCTGTCGGATGGCTACTGGGCCGGGGACGGGAGGTGAGAGGGACCGCGTGGCCTCTCTCTCCCCCGGTTCCGGGGTCTCAATTGAGCCCTCCTCGTATAGCAACATCAAATCTCTCAAAGCTCTAAGTTCCCGCATGGTAAAGTTTTTAGTTTTTTCAGCAAGTTGCTTTTCAAGATTTAAATTGTAGCGATCATTATCAAAGATGAAGCGATAAGTAAGATTACGGGCAAATAAGTAGAGATCTTTGATTGACTCGTATACGTCAATAGGTTGGGAGGGGCAGAAGCCTAAGCCCAGTTGTAAAACAGACTCCTCTTCCTTAGTAAGGGGGTATGGAGTGAGGTTAATGATGTTAAGGTTTTCTACGGTTGATTTAGGTATTAAGGGGGAGGAATTTACTATGTGTTGCTTGGTATCGGGGTTTTTAGGACATATGAATCCAGGCTTCCTCGTCGGTTGGATTCCTGGAGTGCCGGTGGTAAAAAACCCCCGTTGGGAAAAAGTGTTTGTGTATTAGTGTTAAGTATCTTAGGGATAATGTGATGTAAGGTGGATTGTGAAGTTGTAATCGGGGCCTGTGCCCCAGAATTTGACAAACGTGTCGACTTCTGTGATTTAGCATGTTTTTTACCCTTTTTGGAGTCTTTTGTGGGGTGATCCTCACCAGTAAGTGACCTTTTGCGGGGGAGGCCTGGTGCGCGTGCTCGTGTAGACGATGATGCAACCTGTGAGGAAAGTGAAGAAATTGAGGAATCAGATTCGGTTAGGTCAGTGGCAGTGGTGGTGCCCTTAGGTACCCTATTACGTGTGTTCCTTCTGGTTGATTGTTTATTACCCCATTTGTAGGCATAGCCTTCGGAAAAGGCAAGCTTGTCCTGGACAAACTTGCCCTGTTTTTTCACAATAATTTCTTTGTTTAGTAGTTCCAGACGTTCTTTTACCTCTTTCCATTTTTCTTTAAAAGAGGAAGATTCCATGATTTTCGGGAATTGGGTGTTTAGGCGGTCAATTTCGCCCTCAAGTATTTTCATATCAATGTAGTATTGAGATGTTAGTTGGATCATGAGTTCCACACTACATTTGGTTAGTACATCTTCCCATGATTTTTTTAAATCAGGGGATGGGTCTTTAATAGTTGGGAATACTTGGATACGGAGACCAAGTGGGCATACTTTTTCCTTAATGTAATGTTCAAAATAGTGAGTGTGCCAATGGAGGTGGGATTTCTTTTTTAACAGATTAAACATCCTGTCCCACACAGGGGATCTTTCCCAGCTTCAACAGAATACAAACACTGGAAAATGCAGAGCCACCTAGCTCATGAGCTCACTCAGATTCAACTACAGTGCCACACTGTACCTCTTACTAGTCTCTCTAACTGTGTTGTCCAGCTCTCCTGGATACTTGGCTCTCTAGCCTTTAGTCACAGAGCCCTGCTGCACTGCCCACCTTTGACCTAAGCATTGGGGTTCTCCTGATACCCTAATAGGAGCCAACCTGACTCCTGGAACTGAGACCCTTTATCTCTTGGCTTCTGTCTGGGCCCTCTGACCCCTCGATGAGAAACTGGGAGCCCTGACCTATTCTCAGATCTGGTATATAACAACCCTGCATACCTGTGTACTCAGGCAGGTTGCAGGTGTCTAGTACAACCCAGACACAGGATTGAATGTTCTGATTCAGAACTACAGAATCCGGTGAAAGCCAAATACACAGCTCTCTCTCCCCAGAAACACTAGTCTGAAACGTTGCATTTACCTGAAATGTGAATCCTGTGTCACATGTTCCTATATTCTCACAGTGGCTGAATCTCATCCTGTCGCTGTAGGTATATTATGTATAACACAGCAGCTGTTTGAATATGCTCCCCTATTATTGCACACAAACACTAAAATTTAAAAGAAAAAAAAAACTGCGCTATAAAACTCCTTATGCAGCAAAAAGTAAAAAAAAACATAAGTATGCGCAAATACATGCCAACAAATCTGGCAGTGAAATAAATATATTAGTGTGTGATCCACACTATTTAATGTACATTTCTCCTATAAATATAGCAAACCAAGAAAAGTGCAAAGTATAAAAAAAGTCCATGTGCGAAAAAGTCCTTTCAATAAGGAATAAATTGATCCGTGATTTCAATGTGCCAATAACTTTCCACTCAAAGTGCCAACTGGCAGCCACCTCAACTGTGTACCTCTATGCCTCTATGCCACTCAAGAGAAGACAACACACTCACTAGAGCCCCATGAACATGAAACTGATAAAGGGTCAAAAACCGCTTTGTTGGTAAACTACTCAACCACCAGAGGTCCCCAGAGCTCAAATGTCTCCCTAATAATACAGCTCCACAATGAGAGGAAATAGAAATGCCACAGAGAGCTCCTGTATTGTGGCTGTTTTGGATCTCGGAACCAGGCTGCACACAATAGCAATATAAAACATCCAAGGAAGTGACATATACTTCCAATAACCCTGCCACTACACGTTTTGTTCGGAAAGGATGTCACCAGGGAGCTCAGTAAGCAAAGGGGTGGGGATTGGGGTGTGACATCATCGCGCCACATGGTCATATTCAGGCAATTACTTTGAATTGCATTGCTTTGCATAACAGTTGATTCTGTGTTTTTATTTGCATTTAAACTTGTTGATGAATGAGTAGTGGTTACTATGTCCCCCTACTCATTCACATGGGGGTGAGGTATCCAGATGCCCCCTTGTTGTTAAAGGCAGCTTCAAGATTCCCATAAGCCCCCCACTCGCAGACCCCCATAGCCACTTGGCCAGAGTTGTGTAGAAAAGGCCCTTGTCCAATCAAGGACATTGCATGAGGCAAATTGCTGCCAAATGGCCCTCCAAATGTCCCCCAAAATACATAGCAGGCCATTAGGACCCTTTTAAAAAAATCCAGAAGGAAAATTTAATTTGTTGTCAATTTAAAATACTTTTTTTTTTGTGGTTCAAAAGAATCATTGCTACCAGCTGAATGGATTTTTTATTTTTATTTTTTTTTTTTGCATTAGCACACACATTTTTGAAAATAGTTGAATGTGTCATAGTTAAAAAGGTTCATTTTCTGGAATAATGACATTTGTGAATTTGTGGTAGATTTTTCTTACCTTGGTCCAGTAGAGTAAAGTAAAGGACCAAAAACACAAGAAATTTAACCTTTATTGGAGTTACAGTGCCAGCATAGGTTAATAACTTCTTGGTCAAATTTCTGGCGATTTGGAGGACTGTTGGAGTTCTATAACATTTGGACAAGTGTTTAAAGCTGGATTTTTGAAATCTGGTGCAGTTGGATGATTTCATTGCAAATTTAAGTATCTTTTGGCAAAGTAAATTTATTTTTAGGTTTAAAAAAAATAGCTGGAACCACATCTGATATTCATCTCAGCAAAATGCTTCATAAAATGTCAAAAAAAAATACACAGAAAGAGAAAAAACTGGAAAGCACAGAAAAAAACAAAACAAGAGAATGTGTTAGAAATAAACCGACTAATTTAGGTAGTAAACATTTTTTACCTACACTTTACCTAAATAAGCACCTTGGCAAGGAAACAAATCACTTTTGGCTGCTGAGGCCCAAGGACCACACAGTAAGTACCAACAGGCTGCAGGTTGGGCATCGGGGCTATACAGTGTTAATAACCTTAGATGTAGTCATTCTACCATGATGTTTATAACATTCCCAGAATATACTTTCTAATCCTTTCTTCCTTCACCACCTGTCACTCATGCCTCTAGGTACAACTATAATACGTTCTAGCACCAATATTAAGCCATCAAGTTTTTCCGTGTAAAATGACACTCCAGCAGTCTGAGTTTTTAAACATTCCCTGAAAATGTAGCTGTTCTAGCAAGTCTATAACATGACCCTGTGATAAGTTCCTATGCTCCACTTGACCCTTTAGCAAACTTTCTGCACAGCTACAAAGTGTTTTATAATTAGTGCAATCCATGAACAGACAGAGTCAACCTCTTTCTTTGTTTTTTAAACTGAAAAAGTGTTAAAAATAACAAATTTCTCAGAATTAAATATGTATTTAGAACTTTATAGGGATAGGAATTTGAATATTGGACAAGTGTTAAATGAACCCTGTCATGAAATGAATTTGGAAGCTTTCACTGCTAACCTCTTCTTCTTAAAAATGCTAGTTGCCTGACTGTTATGCCGACCTACTGGTAACTTTAATTCTTTAAGTCGCTGACCTGAAGTAAGTACCGTATTTTTTCGGCGTATAACACGCACCCCAAGTTTAAGAGGGAATATTAAGGAAAAAAACTTTTAGGAGAGAAGTTTAAGGAAAAAAAACTTACATTTAAATGCCCATCAATGCAGCCTTATCAGTGTCCATCTGCAGCCTTGTCCATCATTGCAGCCTTGTCCAGTTTCCATCTGCAGCCTTGTCCATCATTGCAGCCTTGTCCAGTGCATTTGCAGCCTTGCCCAGTGCAGCCTTGCCCAGTGCCTTTGCAGCCTTGCCCAGTGCAGCCTTGCCCAGTGCCTTTGCAACATTGCTCGTCTAGTTGCAGCACTGCTGATTTAAAATTGGCGCTGACCGAATGGAGAGGACGAGAGCCGACAACATACCGAAAGCCACGTGTACTTTTGGCTAGTCTCGGCTCCTCTCGCAGTCCCGCCCACCTCCACTGATTGCGAGAGGAGCAAGCGCTGACAACATACAGAAATCCGAATGTACTTCGGCTAGTCTCGGCTCTGCTCACAGTCAGGGGCGGGACTGCGAGAAGAGCCGAGGTACACTCAGATTTATGTATGTTGTGGGCGCTCGCTCCTCTCGCAATCAGTGGAGGTGGGCGGGACTGCGAGAGGAGACGAGTAAAGCCGAAGTACACACAGCTTTCGGTATATAGGCTGCACTCGCTCCTTTCTTAAAAATCAGCGGGAGATCGGCGGGGATCGGCGTATAACACGCACCACGATTTTCCCCTGATTTTAAGGGGGAAAAAGTGCGTGTTATACGCCGATAAATGCGGTAAGCAGATCAGGAAATCCACAATCCCTTATCTGCATATTTTTTCTAAGTTACTGATTAAGGGTTCTTTCACATTGTGCTCCGCTCAGTTCAGCATGAGATCCATGAGCAGATCCCCTGCTGAATCCAAGCCAAATAGGATGGATGTAAGTTTTGTGACATCCGTGCCACTTCAGTTTTTATCCACATTTTGACAGTGGACTACGGTAGACCCAGGATTGCTCTATGAATTGCTGGGTGTAAACAGGCTTGTGTCTGTTTACATCGGTCTAGCTCCAAACCATCACATATAGGCCTATACCGGATCCATCACCTATAGGTCTTTCCAGACCTGAACAGACTTGGAGGTAGGCAGATGTAAAAGAACACAAGTCTGCTTACATCCACCTGCATGTAGAATTGCATGGAGTTTCCGCCTGAAAACTGCTGGTAACAATCCATGCAATCTATACATACAAAGAAACCAATATAAATAAGTTCAGAAATTAGGTTATGTGTAATAAAATGGAACTACTAGTTCACTGCTTTCTAGTCATGGGGGTACCCACCTTTATACTAGATGCGCCTACATAATTTTTTTTGGGGGGGGGGTGGGGGGCATCATTTTAATTTTAATTTTAAAAAGTAGAAAACAATACTGGCAGAAAAATACAAATAAACTGGATTTAGAATTCAAGAAAAAGGGAAAATTGCTGGCATAAGGGATTTTTTAAAACTGCTCATTGCTTATTACCTTTCTCAATTCTCAGGCATGAAATACAATGGTTAGTGTATTAGAAAGATGGTCCAGATGGCTCAGAGTCACTGATGTAACAATGAATTCTGGTAAGCATCAATATAGTCTACAGGGGAATGTCAGTGAGCTGACACTTTACAGAAATCATGTTATATAGCATGACATTGATCCTAAGCACGCAGTTAAAAACTGCAAATAAATGGCTTATAAAAAATGTATTTTGGAGTTGTGTTCCTGACCTTATCCTAGTTTTATGTCACAACTTGAAGTATGCATTATATGCAAAAACACCAAATAAAATAATGAAAGTGCTCGAAGGGAAAACATAGATCAAAGCAATTTTTTCTAGCTATTCTTACTCTACTAGTGCAAGCCAACAGGTTTATGGGAGCCAATGGCATGACTGCTGTGTCTGTGCCAATTAGGAGGGAGAATCCCAGATGCCTGAGGCACACGTGCACATCGCTGGATAGAGATAGGGCTCAGGTAAGTATTATGGGGGCTGAGGGAGGCTGAGGGGTGCTGCTACACACAGAAGGCTTTTTATCTTAAAGCGGTTCTGCACTCATTTCATTTAGTAAATCTCTTTGCCTTCCAAATCAGGCAAAGAGTACTAAATGAAATGTTTTTTTTTTTTTTTTACTTACCTTGTAATTGAAGACTTCCGGTCTTCTCCCTCTGCGGCGGCGGGCGGGGTCTTGCGTCGATCGTCGTCACGCCGCACTGTCTCCTGGGATCTGGTGTCATTGATCCCAGGAGTCAGTGCGGGCATCTTCCGAAATCTCGCGAGATTTCGGCCACATCTTCCGAAATCTCCCGAGATTTCGGCCGCATCTGCCGAAATCTCGTGAGATCTCGGCAGATGAGCCGTTACTGCGCACGCGCGAGTAACGGCAGTGCATGCTGGGCCATCTAAAGTTCCTGTGGGTGTTTCACATGCCCACAGGCAAGATGGCCCCCAGCACTAAAGAAGAAGACGAGGAACTTCATCGGACGAAAACCGGCGGCGATCGAGATGGAAGATGGAACAGGTGAGTTCCCTAATAAAGGTAAGCACACTTTATATTACATCCTAAAAAAAAAAATTTTTTTTTCAGAGTGCAGAACCGCTTTAATGCATAGAATGCATTAGGATAAAAAAAAAAAAAAAACTTCTGCTTTTACAGCCACTTTAAAAGATTTGTTTGCAGCAAGTTGCTGCATATTTGTGTGGTAAAGTTTTGTACAAAAAAGCATCATGTAATTTTGCCCCCTATAGTAATAGCTACCATTAACCAATACCACTCTCTGAGCGTCTCCGAGCATCACCAGCACGCCTGCACCTCTGGCCACTTGCGGTACTGCACACCTCAGAGGCTTGAATCCTGTTTGTCTTGCGAGACAACGATCGCAAATCGAGTCAGGATTTTAAAAAAAAAAATAGCTCGTATTGCGAAACGCACGTAAACCACGTTACTCACAATCCGAGGTATTACTGTATGAGCAAAGATACGTTTTGTAGATTTGTAACCTAAGAAAAATGCCTACGTTGTATTTTGTATGTATCTATTGCTCCAATAAAAATCATTGGTTAAAAAAAAAGGACATTCAGTAGGGATTTATATCTAATTTAAGAGACCGGTGTCCACAAACCCTACAGTAATCTCTAGTCTTGGACAGGACATCTGCATAGAGTTTGCATGTTCTCGCTGTGCTTGTGTGGGTTTCCTTCCACACGCCAAAGAAATGATGGTAGGTAATTGGCTTTTGTTTAAATTGGCCCTAGTATATATGTACATGCATGCATGATAGGTACCTTAGATTGTAAGCTCATTGAGGGCATGGACTGATGTGAATGTACAGTATGTAAAGGGCTGCAAAAATTTACGGCACTATATAAATAACTGCGATCAATAAATCATCTATCCCTAAGCACTCCTTATGCTTTTCCTATCATGACTAGGCGCATTGTCAATATGTTGACAGGGAACTAAGGATCTGAGGGATCTGGCTAGTAAAAACATTTGTAATTCTAAGCCACCTGATCTATGTTCAAAAAAGGAAAACAAAAAATAGTCCAGGCACTGGGTCTGGGTCCTGGAGGGGACAATTATTTATAAAAAATAATGAAACAACAATTAGTCCATAGGATAAAAGTCCATAGGAAGTCCATTGAATTCTATTTACAGTAAACCAAGCTGGCAGCTATGTGTGGGAGCAAGAAGACAGCTCTAGAGAAAAACACTGAAAGAGGATTCCCTGGGGCTGGTGGATTAGCTGCAGCCAAGCCATCCTTTCTGGGAGCAGTGTCAGCTCTGATATGGCTGTGAAAGCCACTGACTCCGGGGGGGGGGGGGGGGGGGTGACGCATCGTCGGTCTCCGTTGTGTCAGGGCATGTAGAGGAAGCCACTGGGACAGAGGCTCCGGACCGGAGCTTGAGCGGGGTCTGACCCAGCGCCATCTTGCCCATCTTATCCTTTGCAGAGTGGGAGTGCTGAGATTTATATATATATATATATATATATATATATATATATATATAAAACACAAAAGCAGCAAAGGAAAATAAAGTTGTACTTACCATTACGTCCTCCCTATGGTAGGTGCCTTCTTCTCCCTGCTCCTGCTCCTGACTTTATACTTGCTATTTGCAGAGCTCAATAACTGAAGCTGAAAACTGCACATAGTGAATGAGTCAGACCAGTGACTCATTTCTTTCCCTCCCCTATTAGGAAGTTATCAGAATTTGAAAGTAAAACAACTTCTGCGCCTGCATATGCAAAGGACAAGTTCACTTTAGAGAAAGTCTGTTCATACAAAACATATTTTGGACATCAGTAATTCTTTATTTAGAAAAAATAAGCATACTTATGGTGTCTGTCAGAGCCCTATTTAATGGTAAAGTGTAATATACTCTGTTTAACCACTTGACCACTGGGCACTTAAACACCCTTAATAACCAGACCAATTTTCAGCTTTCGGTGCTCTCACACTTTGAATGACAATTACTCATTCATACAACACTGTACCCATATGAAATTTTTGTCCTTTTTTTCACACAAATAGAGCTTTCTTTTGGTGGTATTTAATCACCTCTGGGTTTTTTATTTTTTGCGCTATAAAAGAAAAATGACTGAAAATTCAGTAAAAAAAAATGAATTTTTCTTCGTTTTTGTTATAAAATTTAGCAAATTTGTAATTTTTCTTGATAAATTTTGGCCAAAATTTATACTGCTACATATCTTTGGTAAAAATAAGTACAAATTGGGGTATATTATTTGGTCTTTGTGAAAGTTATAGAGTCCACAAGCTATGGTGCCAATATCTGAAAATTGATCACACCTGAAGTACTGACGGCCTATCTCATTTCTTGAGACCCTAACATGCCATAAAAGTACAAATACCCCCCAAATGACCCCTTTTTGGAAAGAAGACATTCCAAGGTATTTGGAAAGAGGCATGGTGAGTTTTTTGAAGTTGTCATTTTTTTTTCCCACAATTCTTTGCAATATCAAGATTTTTTTTAATTTTTTTTTTTTTTTTTCACAAAATTGTCATATTAGCAGGTTATTTCTCACACACAGCATATGCATACCACAAATTACACCCCAAAACACATTCTGCTATTACTCCTGAGTACGGCGATACCACATGTGTGAGACTTTTACACAGCGTGGCCACATACAGAGGCCCAACATGCAGGGAGCACCATCAGGTGTTCTGGAGCACCCAGGACAATTCTGACATTTCTCTCCTACATGTAAAAATCATCATTTATTTGCTAGAAAATTACATAGAACCCCAAAATATTATATATGTTTTTTTAGCAAAGACCCTAGAGAATACAATGGCGGTCGTTGCAACTTTTTATCTAGCACGGTACTTGCGCAGCAATTTTTCGAACGTGTTTTATTTGGAAAAAAAATGTTTTGTGCTTTACAAAAAACAAAACTGTAAATTTAGCCCAATGTTTTTGCATAATGTGAAAGATGAAGTTACGCCGAGTAAATAGATACCCAACATGTCACGCTTCAAAATTGCACACACTCGTGAAATGGCGCCAAACTTCGCTACTTAAAAATCCCCATAGGCTTTAATTTTGTTTACTGGTTACATGTTTTGAGTTACAGAGGAGGTCTAGGACCAAAATTATTGTTCTCGCTCTAACGTTCGCAGCGATACCTCACATGTGTGGTTTGAACACCGTTTTCATATGTGGGCGGGACTTACGTATGCGTTCGCTTCTGCGTGCGAGCACACGGGGACAGGGACGCTTTAAAAAAATATATATATATTTTTATTGTTCATTTTACTTTATTTATTTTAGTTTGACCCTTTTTTTCCCCCCAAAAAATTTTTTTGATCACTTTTATTCCTATTACAAGGAATGTAAACATCCCTTGTAATAGGAATATGGCATTACAGGTCCTCTTTACAGTGAGATATGGGGTCAATAAGACCCCACATCTCACCTCTAGGCTGGAAAGCCTGAAATAAAAAAAAAAAAAACGATCCTGGCTTTGATCGTAGCGAGTATCGCAGGGTATTGTTGGGTATTGCAGGGTATGGCAGAGTATCGCAGGGTATTGCAGAGTATCGCAGGGTATGGTAGAGTATCGCAGAGTATCGCCGGGTATTGCAGAGTATCGCAGAGTATCGCAGGGTATGGTAGAGTATCGCAGGGTATCGCAGGGTATCGCAGAGTATCGCAGGGTATGGCAGGGTATCGCAGGGTATGGCAGGGGATCGCAGGGTATGGCAGAGTATCGCAGTGTATCGCAGGGTATATGCAGGGTATCGCAGGGTATGGCAGAGTATCGCAGGGTATGGCGGAGTATCGCAGGGTATGGCAGGGCATCGCAGGGTATGGGCGGGCATCGCAGGGTATGGCAGGGTATCGCAGGGTATCGCAGGGTATGCAGAGTATCGCAGGGTATGGCAGAGTATCGCAGGGTATGGCCGGGTATTGCAGAGTATCGCAGGGTATCGCAGGGTATGGCAGTGTATCGCAGGGTATGGCAGAGTATCGCAGAGGGTATCGCAGGGTATTGCAGGGTATCGCAGGGTATGGCAGAGTATCGCAGGGTATGGCAGAGTATCGCAGGGTATGGCAGAGTATCGCAGGGTATGGCGGAGCATCGCAGGGTATGGCGGAGCATGGCAGAGTATTGCGGGGTATGGCAGAGTATTGCGGGGTATGGCAGAGTATTGCGGGGTATGGCACAGTATTGGGGGGTATGGCACAGTATAGGGGGGTATGGCACAGTATTGGGGGGGATGGCAGAGAATCCATCCATCCATGCTCAGCCATCCCTCCATACCCTGCAATACCCAGCAATACACTGCAGGCTATTGCTGGGTATTGCAGGGTAGGGAGGGATGGCTGAGCATGGATGGATGGATGGATCGGTGGTGGCAGAGCAGGCTGTGGGCACTACAGATCCCGCCCACAGCACTGCTGCCACCGATCCCTCCCCCTCTCCTCTCATACTGTACCGATCGGTACAGAGAGAGGAGGAGAGAGGAACCGGCGTCATCAAATGACGCCGGTTTGCTTACATGTGATCACTCCGTCATTTGACGGAGCGATCACGTGGTAAACGGCCGCGATGAGCGGCCGTTTACCGTGATCCATGATCCGCCGGGTCCTCTGGACCCGGCGATCATGGATGCTCTCGAGTGCGCGCACCAGGGGGCGCGCAAGAGCAGAATTCTGTGAGGCCGTTAATTAACGGCCTCCCAGAGTTAAGCAACCGCCCTGTAGCCGTTTTTTCGGCTATGGGCCGGTTGTTAACTGGTTAATAAATCTGGAGAGTGCAGAATCAGGCTCACTTCTGCATAGAAACCAATCAGCTTCTAACCTCAGCATGTTCAGTTAAATTGGATGTAATCCCAAATTTTTATTTTTTTTGATGTCATAATGTAGAGAATAAGATCCTTTCGTTTGAGCCCAGTCTTGCCACACCGATTTACTCGAGGCCTGAGCAATCCTCTTTTATTGTTAAGTTACAGAAATCTTGACAAAGTCTTGAAAACTTTGTCAAAAATCCCCCCTTGCTGTGAGTGACAGGTGATTTACATATCATGCACTAGCCTGAGACAGGTTATCATCAGATCACTGGATGTTCTACTCTGCCCAGCTCTAACTACATACATGTCCCCTAAATCACGTGTCTGTCTATAGTCTGCTGACTTTTCACTGCATCCCATGATGAGAAACATCCAGTCAAAACACAGTAAAGCTGGAGGGGAGGGGAGGGGATATGAATTGTGAACTTTTTACACAGGATGTGCCTGTCTCAGGCTAGTGCATGAGATATGTAAATCACTTGTCACTCACAGCAAGGGGGCGTTTTTGACAAAGTTTTCAAGACTTTGTCAAGATTTCTCTAACTGAACAATAAAAGAGGATTGCTCAGGCCTCGAGTAAATCTGTGTGGCAAGACTGGGCTCAAATGAAAGGAAATCTTATTCTCTAAAAAAAAAAACTACATTCTCTACAGAAATGAGCCTGATTTTGCACTTTCCAACTTTAGTAAATAAACCCCAGCATAAGGCAACTTTGCTGCAACTCTGACCTTTTACTTTTGGGTATGCTCCTGCTTTTCACAACCAACATCTGAATGGCATTATCCCTATGTATATACTGCCGGTATTTGTATAAGATTCTCTTGTATCAACTGTGACAGACTGTGATGGGTAGGGGACACAGGACAGCAGTACAAGAAAAAGAAGACATCTTATAGCATACATTCTCAATCTGGGATTCATGAAACCCTAGGGTTCCTTCAGAGGTTGTTAGGGGTTTCTTGAGCTTTGGCTAACTGATCTTCAATCTGAAGGTTCCAAGGTCAAAGACACTTGGCAGAGCCAGCAACATGACACCAATGATATTTTTACCTGTCCTGTGTTTTCTTTTAAAGATGAACTCCAGTTATTGCTTTTACTTCATAGTTTCCTTGATCCAGCTTTAATCAATGTAAGAGAACACTGTCCAAACATATAAGATGACTAGGAAAGTAAAGACTCACTGTAGCAGTGGTTTTCCGGGTCCTCTGCCTGTCCTTCTGTATTGTGAACACACGGAGTCACTTGCTTAGCATGACCAACATTCATAGAACACCTGGTATTTTTTCAATGACTATAAAGCATTCTCTGATTGCAAGAAGTAGAGATCTGCTGAAGGTCAGCCGCCCATCAGAGGACTTGATAGACTGTGGCAATTACTGTAGTAGTGGTGACTACTACAGGGATTATCCACTTCCACAGGCATGGAATAAGTATTCTTACATTGATCCAACCTGGACCAATGTAACTATGCTCTTGCTGCACTGTGGTCACCCATATACTATTGGCGGCCAGATTGCTTATAACAAGGAGATGGATATCAGACACAGTCCCGAACCTGTCAGTAGCTCTTGAGATCATACGATTACACCATAGGTATGAAGCTATGCTAGCTAACATGAGAGGCACTAGAATGATATTTGAAAGACAATGGAAGATAATTGAAATACAATGGAAGATATGGAAGATATAGTCTGAATGGACTTCAGCAAGCTAATTATACCTCCTTCAGTTGATTGATATCTTTATTATGTTGAACTAATGACCTTACTCTGTATTTTCAGATTATTGATGTCTATATCTTTGTTGAATTATGGACCTTATCTTATTTTTATGTTAATTTTGTACTTGTACCTTTATACCTTGTTTGTACTACACCCTCTTTCAAACAGAAAAACAATAAACGTAAATTTGTGACCAGGGATAGAAAAAGGGGATTATAGCGGTGCCAAAGGAATATCAATCTTGAGTAGTTTAAGATAAAATTCAAAATAATTTATTTAGAATTTTATCTTAAACTACTCAAGATTGACATTCATTTGGCACCGCTATAATCCCTTTTTCTATCCCTGGTCACAAATTTACAATTACAACTTGGGATGAGGTGCCATATATTGTGAGGTCTCTCCAGCCAAATCTCTCTTTTTTAGAAAAACAATAAAAATTAATGTTAAAAAAAAGCTCACAAAAAGAGACAAGTGCACTTCATTACTTGCTGAAAAGTTGTTAACCGCTTCCCGACCGGCGCACCCCGATGTACGTCGGCAGAATGGCACGTACAGGCATAAGGGCGTATATATAAGTCCCTTTTTAAATGCCGCCGTGCCATTGGGAGCGCGCCGGTTGGGACCCCCGTGAGGCCGGTTGCGGGTCCCGCGGACTCGATCACCGGGGGGACCCCCGCGATCGTCTCACGGGAAGGCTGAACGGGGAGATGCGGAAATAAACAGCATCTCCCCATTCTGCCTAGCAACTAGTGATGCCGATCTCTGCTCCCTGTGATTGGAGCAGAGATCAGCATTCACTAGCTGACAGCCATGCCCCCCCACAGTAAGAAACACACCCCTAGGCATACTTAACCCCTACACTGCCACCTAGTGGTTAACCCCTTCACTGCCAGTGTCATTTATACAGGAATAAATGCATTTAAATAGCATTGATTGCTGTATAAATGACAATGGTCCCAAAAATGTGTCAAAAATGTCCGATGTGTCCGCCATAATGTCGCAGTCACAATAAAAATCGCTGATCGCCGCCATTACTAATAAAAAAAAAATTATTAATAAAAATGCTATAAAACTATCCCCTATCTTGTAAAAGCTATAACTTCTGTGCAAACCAATCAATAATTGCTTATTGCGATTTTTACCAAAAATATGTAGAAAAATACGTGTCGGCCTAAACTGAGGAAAAAAAAAAAGTTTTTTATATATTTTTGGGGGATATTTATTATAGCAAAAAATAAAAAAGAATGCGTTTTTTTTTTTTTCAAAATTGTCGCTCTTTTTGTTTATAGCGCAAAAAATAAAAACCGCAGGGGCGATCAAATACCACCAAAAGAAAGCTCTATTTGTGGGAAAAAAATGACGTCAATTTTGTTTGGGAGCCACGTCGCACGACCGCGCAATTGTCAGTTAAAGCGACGCAGTGCCGAATCGCAAAAAGGGGCCTGGTCCTTTGGCTGCAAATTGGTCCGGTCTGAAAGTGGTTAACCTAAAAAAAAAAAAGAATGCACACACTAATATAAGCACTGGTAAGCTGCAATATTTTTAATTATTTTGGGATATATAGATGCTTTAATGCTCCTTTTCAGACTGCAGACTGGGAAGGTTTATTCATCACTTTTCAGGGGAAAAAAAGCATAGTACAAGTTTGTAAGAAAAACATTGACACATCCCTAACAATATGCTGTCCATATATTTTTCACATACAACTTTGACCTCAGCTAAACACGTCCCATATGTGTTATTTACGTGCTTGAATATATATATATGTAGCACAGGAAATTGTGGTCAAGGTAACGTACACAGCACTTGCTTTTTATGTCACCTGTTTTGATGGATTTTCACTTTATGTTAATTCTGATTAGATGGTTTTATGCAAGGAATTCTAGCTGCTCTGCTTGTTGTTGCTTGTTGCCATTTGATCTCTTTGGGTCATCTTTCAGGGTCACTCTCTGTGTTACATTAAACCATGTTTTCTGACTAACACGATTAGCAAGGTTAGCCAAAGGTGTGACAGACAAAGAAGAAAGCCTTAGACACATGGCAAATATTATTCAGTATAATGCACAGAGACATTATTGGGGATACATGTGATTCATTAGATGTCATGTAAACATGTTGTGCAGATTGTGAAAGATTCTCTAGAGAGCATGACAAAACTTTCGTCATAAATCACAGAGACTGTATCAGTTTGTGTTATCGCAGAGAACTCCAGATCGGGGTAGTAAGGAGAAATGTTTTGGCAAAAGCCCAGCAACCAAATTACTAATATAATTTTTGTACTTTTTTTTGCATTTTATTGTTATCCAACAATGAACAATACAATCATTTGTGATGGTAAATCTTTGACTCACAACTGGCATGTAGGTGAGTGCATTTCCCTTCCTAATAGAAACTTTGATTGACAGCTGGCTCTTGATGGAATGGCAGCCCATGACTGTGCATGAATTAAGTTTCAATCACCAATAAATCTGTCAAGCACAATTCATCTTGAAGGATCCAGAAAAAAAAAAACAGATTACAAGCATCAGGTGATGAGATTTTATAGCTGTGGCCTTTGCTGGATTCCAGGTTTTCTTCAGCAAAGAAATGCTGTGTAAAAAGGAGAAGCACAGCATTGTGACACTTATGCCGCGTACACACGAAGGGACAATCCGGCGGGATTATCCGCTGGACTGAAGTCCAGCGGATAATCCCCTCGTGTGTGGGCGCCGGCGGACTTTTTGGCGCCAAAGTCCGGCGGACCAAAGTTTTAAGTTTGGTTTTAAAATTATCCGCTGGACTTGGCAGTCCAGCGGACAATCCCGCCGTCAGTAGGCAAGTCCGCGGGACTTTTGAAAATGAACGGACTTGCCCACACACGGAGCAGTCCGTTCATTTCGAACGTAACTTCAGGTACGTAGCTAGCGTAGGCAGTAAATGCCGCCGCGCTAGCTCCGTCACCTGTCATGGATTTAAAGGGAATCCCGTGCGGCCCCCCCACCCCAGGGCACCTTGTCCCCATGTTGATGAGGACAAGGGACTCTTCCCGACAACCCTGGCCGTTGGTTGTCGGGGTCTGCGGGCGGGGGCTTATCGGAATCTGAGAGACCCCTTTTATAAGGGGGCCCTCAGATCCCGGCCCCCCACCCTATGTGAATGAGTATGGGGTACGGTGTACCCCTACCCATTCACCTAAGGTGTAAAATGTAAAGTAAAAAAAACCACCCACACTTTTGAAAAAATAGTTTATTGCACTGCTCCGGGGGTCTTCTTCCGTCTTGGGGGTCTTCTCGCCGGACTCCCCCGCCATTTACCAAGCTCTTTTACCGAGCGGGGGAAGTCCGGCTACCTTCTTCGTCGTCGCCGCCGTCTGGGGGTCTCGATCCGCCTTCGGGGGTCTTCCGGGGGTCTCTTCTGTTCTTGCGGCGGTCGTCGTCTTCCGCGCCGCCGGCGCCTTCTCCTTCTTCTTGTCCTTCTTCTTGTCCTTCTTCTTCTTGTTGTTCTTCTTCTTCTTCTTCCGATGTTGACCCGACGCTCTCTCTGCCCGGAATGCCTGTGCCGCTCTGCGCTAGGACTTATATAGGGGCATGGAGACAGGGTCACATGTTCATGTCACATGGTGACCCCGCCCCCTTGTGTTGTCACAGTCCCGGAGGATGCTGGGACTGTGACATCGCAAGGGGGCGGGGTCACCATGTGACATGAACATGTGACCCTGTCTCCATGCCCCTATATAAGTCCTAGCGCAGAGCGGCACAGGCATTCCGGGCAGAGAGAGCGTCGGGTCAACATCGGAAGAAGAAGAAGAAGAA